>JAGDYQ010000012.1:2687618-2703458 GCA_021962125.1 Bulinus truncatus
TGAGGATCCCAGTCAGGCCCCAGATGTTAAAGGTCCCTTTTGAGGGTATCCTTGGCTTGTTGCTAAGAGTATGAGGGCTGACTCACTGATGACTCGTATTTATATTTGTGTTTCTGCCACACACAGTCTCATCAACAATTAGACGTATAACAAGTGATGAATAATCAATCTCCTCCAAGCGTGTGACGCAACACTAAGATTTGTTTATTATACAAAGGTACCAGTCCGTAGTTAGGGATCTGGTGACTTGTCAAAAGCAAAGAATTCAAACTGCAGCAAATAATCCAATATAAAATGAATGATGGGAACAAATGCGTTATCGCTAGTTAATTCTCTCACATTTCCGTCTTTCTCTTGGGTTCACTTTCACCTAGAGACCCAACAATCGACTCGGTCACTACTAAGACCCTCCGTCGAATCTCTATTCACTAATCGACCCTCTCACTTGAGAGCCCACGGTCGAATGTCCGCGAATCTATATTTCATTCTTCATATCCCTTTCTCCACGTGACCCTTAGCCAATCAAATATAATATAGGTTTCTTTCAAACTTTCAAATTAGGAGGTGGATCTAGATGAGGAGGGGGGGAGAAATAATGTCGTATATAGACAAAGACCTTAGTAACTGGACATCGAGCGGGTCGCTGTCCCTTTTAGCAGTTAGACTGGAGAATAGTCCGGTGGTCAGAGAATATTTCGGGTGGAATGCAAAGTGCTTCTGTTACCTTCCTGCCTCGTACACCTGGCTGGATGACGCAATTAACGGGGGTGGGTTAAAAAGGGGGGAAACTGGAACACGGGAACGTATATTACTATATACATGGTATAATATACACCTTAACGTTAGTAATATTATTAAGTTAAGGGTTGGAGTAAGGGGATAGTTTCGACATTATTATTAATAACCCGTGACACATTCAAAGTAAAGTAGATCGATGCTGCAAGTATCATTCAAAGTAAAGTCCCCCCCTTTGCCCGAAGTGTAGGATTCATTCGTCTCTTTGGTCACGACTTCATTAAGTACTTGTGTGCCTAGAACAGGGGTCGGCAACCTGCGGCCTCGCAAGCCGCATGCGGCTCTTTCGATGTCAAGTTGCGGCTCTTTCGATGTCAAATTGCGGCCTAATCAAATACCATAATATTAGAACATTAATTTTAGTGGCTCTTTAAAACCTGAGAAAATTTTAAATTATAACTTTTGGCTCTTTCAACTCAAAAGGTTGCCGACTGACCCTGGCCATAGAACAACGCCCAGCCGCCTTTACTTCCGTATAACTTAAGTCCCGTACCCATTTAAAACTGGGTGGATTTGAAAGACCTGGAAAAAGGATCTCCTTTGGCAATCGTCAGAGGACCGAACCCATAACCTCCTAGCTGGAATCCTGGAGTTGTCAAAGTGGGTAAGACACTCTATACCGAGGTGTGCAAGGGGGCAGGACACTCCATCTCAAGGTGTGCAAGGGGCAGGACACTCCATCCCGAGGTGCAAGGGGGCAAGACACTCCATCCCGAGGTGTGCAAGGGGGCAGGACACTCCATCCCAAGTTGTGCAAAGGGCAGGATACCCATCCCAAGGTGTGCAAGGGGCAGGACACTCCATCCCAAGGTGTGCAAGGTGGCAGAAACACCCATCCTTAAGGTGTGCAAGGTGGCAGGACACTCCACTCTCGAGTTCCACCTTTTTTTTTTGGAAAAGGTGTGTGTGTGGGGGGTGGGTATTTGATATATACCAAACAATTTAAATTCAGTGACGTCTGGAGGAATATAAAAAATAATTCTTTCTAAGGTGACAAAACAATTGAAAGCCCGGGGAACTGTCACTGGAACGCCACTGTGTAACAACTCAAGAAAATAATTAAAGAAAAAAAAAACCCAGACATTTCGTCTAATGATTGAAAACCTCATTATATTGGAGACACGAACATAGACTGGACGAGCCTATCAACTTGGGGGGGAGGGGCGTAAGGGGAGCTAACACCAGACATCCCTGAGATTGTGAGGGTATTTTGAGCAACACAAATATCGTCCCTTGGATGAGATGGGGGAGCGGGCGGCGGCTAAAAAATACATAGCAAGAGAGAGATGTCCACAAATAGCCTGCGTGGGACAAAAAGTACGGACCACAGCAATGAACAAACAAATCTCAACTGATTCAGAAAACCAGATTAATTGAATCATCACCACACACACACACACAAACAAACACACACACACACACACACACTACACGCACACCCCGTTCCCTGACTCAACACATTGTTTACAAACATGGAATGAGGAGATGAAAAAAAAATATATTTAAAAAATAAAAACAGGCCGGGGTTTCTGTCGAGTTGTTATGATTACATACGCGACAGTATCAAACCACTGTGATCCAAATAATAATATACACAACACGTCCTACATGTGGGCTAATACTGGATGTAACGTTGATGGTAGCCATTCGTATTGAGAGTTGTGCACATACAAATTTAGTCCGGGGGCTGCAATGACCGGGGAACCACCACTGAGATATTGGCACACAGCCGTCCAATCTTTTAAAAACCAGATCGCCGCCAAAAGTTTCCGTAATCCGACAAGCGGCATTATTTGAATCAATGAATGGAGGGAATATTTTGAATCTATGGAGTGATGCTTGGAATCAATGTATTGATGATTGAATCTATGGAGATTTGATTGAATCTTAAGGCACGCTTATTTATTTGTTTGTTATAAATCCTGATTTAACTGAAAGTAAAAACAACTGCTTCAAACTTGAGGCAACTTAAAAAAATAAAGTCGAGACCAAAAAACAAACATCCTTATTTTGCAATGAATGGTTACTTGAACAGTTGAATTATTTAAAAAACCTGGCCACTTGAAACAGTTGAATTATTTAAAAACCTGGACTTGTTTGAAACAGTTGAATTATTTAAAAACCTGGTCACTTGAAACAGTTGAATTCATTTAAAAACCTGGCTACTTGAAACAGTTGAATTATTTAAAAAGTCCTTTTGGCCACTTGCAGGTAAACATAGTTGAATTATTTAAAAACTTGGCCACTTGAAACAGTTGAACTATTTAAAAACCTAGTTTGTTTATTTATACGTGTATTTGATTACATACTTCTATGTTTTTCTCTCTTACATAGAAATAAAAATTACAGACGCCACGCTTGGCCCTGGTTTATTAACTACCCCCCGAAAGATCATCCGCATTGATTATTGATTTCTGACAATAAAATTGGAAAAATCGGGATAAGCAAAATGAGTTTCAATTTCAGATAGGTACATTCAAAATGTGTTTCAAATCACTCCAAGTGACTTAAGAGAACTTCATTATAAAACAATATGCCAACTCAAGATTATCTGCAACAGTGTACAACACACGATCTTTCTACCGCTTTAACTGTTAATCATACAACAGTGTACAACAACACCATCTTTCTACCACTTTAACTGTTAATCATACAACAGTGTACAACAACACCATCTTTCACCACTTTAACTGTTAATCATACAACAGTGTACAACAACACCATCTTTCTACCACTTTAACTGTTAATCATACAACAGTGTACAACAACACCATCTTTCTACCACTTTAACTGTTAATCATACAACAGTGTACAACAACACCATCTTTCTACCACTTTAACTGTTAATCATACAAAAGTGTACAACACACCATCTTTCTAACACTTTAACTGTTAATCATACAACAGTGTACAACACACCATCTTTCTAACACTTTAACTGTTAATCATACAACAGTGTACAACACACCATCTTTCTAACACTTTAACTGTTAATCATACAACAGTGTACAACACACCATCTTTCTACCACTTTAACTATTAATCATACAACAGTGTACAACAACACACAGTCTTTCTACCACTTTAACTGTTAATCATACAACAGTGTACAACAACACACAGTCTTTCTACCACTTTAACTTATGGGTTTACTGTAAGATGCTAACAATGATATTGTGTGATAAGTTGCCATGTGTATGTGTGTGTGTGGGTATGAAATGACAATGACATCCAATGTTAACAGTGAAGAGATACCCGGGGCAGGGCGGGAGATTGTGTTTTATCTGTGAAACGAATTGTTCAAATCTACAATGCTCTCATAATATCCTGTTTAATTTGTTCAGTTGGCACGCATATTGAATCGGTTTCATGATTATAATAAAACTGAGGCAGCGTTGTACGGTGATTTGTGTTGGGACTGGGTTTTGTTCAGTGGATCTTGGAACAGATTTCTGGGGAAATTTGACAACCGTTAATGAGTTTATTTTTTGTGAAACAGCTAAGGGGTCTCGTGCCCCAACAAGATCATTTTTATCAGCACACACACACGCAAACACACACACACACACACTACTGATAGACTGTATATATATATATATATATATATTATTTAGATTGAAGTATATGTTGTTATAACAGTCCATCACTAAGTATATCATTGTATGGAGACCAAAAATAGATAAAACAGTCGGGATTTACACTAAACAGATATTTATGTGTCATCGTGTGTATATAAATGTACCGGAACTTCATCCGTCTTTACAATTAGATGAAACAACTGGGATGAATGGGTTCAATCTACAACTAATATATGGGTTTGATCTTTTTTTTTTTACACTGATTGAATATTTACAACAACAACAACAACAACGGCAAGTCTTTATTTTATACCCGACCCCCATCCAACACATGCCACACCCGTTAACAGATTCTCCTGAATAATTCAAATACCCTGGAGTGTGTAATGCACACACACACAAATAGTATCTGTGCCTTCAGCTGCACATTTAGAGTTATAAACAACGTGAGTACACACTGGGGAAGGCCAAGTGTAAGCACCATATTAAGTAGGTGCACACACACACACATCGGCTATTTTAAAATTAAAAATAAATATAGTTCGTCTCCCCAGTTTACAGACTCTCCTATCACATTCCTATACTGACCTACAGACTCTCCTATCACATTCCTATACTGACCTACAGACTCTCCTATCACATTCCTATACTGACCCTACAGACTCTCCTATCACATTCCTATACTGACCTACAGACTCTCCTATCATATCACTATACTGACCTACAGACTCTCCCCTATCATATCACTATACTGACCTACATACTCTCCTATCACATTCCTATACTGACCTACAGGCTCTCCTATCATATCACTATACTGACCTACATACTCTCCTATCACATTCCTTTAATGACCACTTGAGAAATACCAAAAAAAAAAACATATCGAATGTTCCAATAGAGGAAAACTAACGGACCAATCAGGTATCAGTTTCGGTGGAAAATTTAATCCCATTTCCCGGACATTGAATTATGTCCGCTACTTAAACAAAAAAAAATCTGATTCGGCCAGAACGACCAAGTCAATTACAAAAAAAACCGCAAAGAGTAGCGAAGTAACGTTAGCTTGCCAGAAATTTGACACTCGCCCCCCCTTCCCACACCTTGCGTATCTTTTGATAACTAGTACTCTATAACTTCCAACTAGGCAATGTTTCGACACAGAGAGCCCCCCCTCACCTCCCCACCACCACCATCCCACCGTTGAGGAGAGTGGGCCCTTGGCAGCAGCTCCTGTTTGAGTAACGCAGAAGAATGAATCCTGCACTACACCGCTCCTGAATTCATTTATTTACCTGTGTCGGGACAATTGACCTCTATTGCTAACCTCTTGGCGTTTTAACGATAATTGTTATTTTTGGGAAGCACAAAAAAAACCCCAACACGTCACACAAGGACGATAACTATGGTTACACATAACCTCTCCCTTAGGCAGTCGGTTGTGATCTCCTTGACACACCCCTAAGCTGTTATTTTTTTTTTTACAAAGATAACATGATATCAACAATAAAACCCTTGAGACACATGTGGGGGATTATACGTGTCTTCCGCAGCACCCTGTCTGCATTCAGATCAACTTAATTTGACGGCGCATATACATAGTACCTTTACCTGGACAATGAGACCACTGATAAGTAAATATTACAATCATCTAAAAGCAAACCTTGAAATACATGAAAGCATTTCAAAACAAACCAGCTACAGGTTCTCAGACTTATTTTGAAATACAATCCTGTGAATATCGCCCCCCCACCCTGTGAGAAAAGAAATACGCAGGTCGATCTCTAAGATTCTAGCGCCCGTCTAACATCCACGCCATAGATGACAAGTGCGAAGGGCCAGTAAATACGCATGGGTGGAGGACAGGACTAGCTCGGAATCAAACCCTAGTGGCATGGATCAAGCTCGCCAACCGAGCACCACCACAAAGTTACCCGTCCAGTTCTACAAAGGAACCCATTTAGCCAAAACACTGTTTAACAAACTAAATGAACTATTTTTACATGAACTTATTACTTATTTCTATGTTCCCGGAGATGCCAGGATGCACTTTCGTATTTTCCGTAACGTTCCCCAGAACACGTTTGGAAACCAAAGTACTCAATTAACAGTTACTGTTTATTTCATATTTATTCACAGCCAACCGGTACGTGCACATTGAACATGATTCAGTGGACTCTAGATCTGGTTTTGACAAACTTTATAAGTCGACGATTGACTTTCACTATTAAATGTTGACGATTGACTTTCACTATTAAATATAGACAAATGACTTTCACTATTAAATGTTGACGATTGACTTTCACTGTTAAATGTTGACGATTGACTTTCACTATCACAATGTTGACAATTAACTTTCACTATTAACATGTTGACAATTGACTTTCACTATTAAATGCTACTCACATCAAATTCTAAACAATGTTCTATGAGAAACAAATGCTACACAACATTCTATCTGTAACAAATGCCACACAACATTCTAATCTGTAACACATTTACAATGCCAAGTGAAGAAACATAGGATCTGCAACTTTAACATTATAACATCTATAACACGTGGCGGCTGTTAACTGTAGAAACAACAACATGTTCAAAAACGTAAAGGTAAGTACATATTACTTTATACATGCAGCGCTAATAACATTGAATGTGGAAACGACATTTAGCCTACGACAAGTCTAACTCTCTGTATCCGATGCTCACCAACAATCGGGGGCAACTAGCAACAAAAATGTCGACCGTAGAGACTGTAGAAGCAGTATGGTCAACAAATGTACTCACCCCCTTCGGAACTTGGCCAACTTGGCAGACAGAACGTCCCTGTCCCCTCGAGACGACCTCCTATGAGCTCCACCAGGCTCTGGAGCGACTCGCCCGAGTTCATGGCCATCGCCGCCGACACCACGTCACTGGAGCTGCTGGCGGCGCTCATCGCGGCCGACGGAGGAGAGGCCCTGGCGGTGTCGCCGCTGATGCTGATGCTGGTCAGACTGTTGGCATTGATGAGCAGGGCGCCCCGAGACTCCAGGGAGTAGACATCCACCCTGATGAAGGAGGAGGAGGGGGAGGGGGGAGAGTGTGAGTTGGAGGGTTAGTGAGTGAGTGATAAGGAGTGATGGGGGGTGGGGGAGGAAGAAAGAACAGAGAAGGGAAACAGGTAAAGAGGAAGGAGAAAAAAAAACGTCATTACGTTTGAGATTAAAAGTTAATTTAAGTGTGACTTTAATGATCACGTGATATAACCGGATGTGAGATAACGATTATAAATATAACCCTTACCTCTGTTTAAAATGAAACATTAAAAAAAATAAAGTGAATGATTTATCTACCTTGACCTTTACTATTCCTTCCTTACCTTGGATCCCAGAGAATTATCAACAGTGATATAACATGAAAAATGGCTTTAATTAAATACACAAAAGATGTTGCTTTTTTTCTAAAAAAAATCTTACATAAACTATTCAGCTGTTCAAAAAAATATAAACATAACAAATTGAAACGTACAGAATTAAATCTGTTATTGAGCAACCAATCAGAATAAATAAAACACAAAGACCAATAAAATGTTACGATACATGTAGCATGCGTATGAGTTGAAATGAACAATGAGCAAATCATGAGAGATTATTAACACACACAGCGTTAGTTTTAGAGGTATAAACAACCAAAAGCCAGAAAGCGTGGATAAATATTTAAAAAAAAAAAACTCTTCCCGGAAACGAAACGGGAAAAAAAAATCATGCGTTAAGTACACAGACATGTACACGTGTAAATCAACAAACCACCGGAAGAGCAGTACACAACACCCACAGATGAATGTAAAAACTTGAATCGAGTCATCAGAAAAGAATCGTTTTGGCCATCAATCAGGGAACAGCGACGCGCCAATCCCCCCCTTTCCCTTTTCACCCACCCACAATACAAACCACACATAAAGGAATGCAAAGGGAAGCTACCTCCATAGCACAGTGACCAGAACAGGGGGAGTGGGGGGAAACAACAACGTGTGCTGCATGAATGGGCGAATAGACCGAAGTGCACGTCAGTCGTGAGAGTATATACGACTGTGAGCATGTATGACTGTGAGCACGTATGACTGTGAGCACGTATGACTGTGAGCACGTATGACTGTGAGCATTATGACTGTGAGCATTATGACTGTGAGCACGTATGACTGTGAGCACGTATGACTGTGAGCACGTATGACTGTGAGCACGTATGACTGTGAGCATGTATGACTGTGAGCATGTATGACTGTGAGCATGTATGACTGTGAGCACGTATGACTGTGAGCACGTATGACTGTGAGCACGTATGAGTGTGAGCATGTATGACTGTGAGCATGTATGACTGTGAGCATGTATGACTGTGAGCATGTATGACTGTGAGCATGTATGACTGTGGGCATGTATGACTGTGAGCATGTATGACTGTGAGCATGTATGACTGTGAGCATGTATGACTGTGAGCATTATGACTGTGAGCATTATGACTGTGAGCATGTATGACTGTGAGCATGTATGACAGTAAATGAGTTGACAGTAGTACGATTATGTGCATTAGCCACCAGGTTCTTACCAATACTGAACAATGTACATAAACACACTTTAAGTGCCATATGGTACACACACAGTGCCAAATGGTACTCACACAGTGCCAAATGATACTCACACACAGTGCCATATGGTACACACCAGAGATGAGCGGACAGCGGACGCGTCCGCTTGCGGACCCGCAGATCCGCAGACTTTTCCGAATCCGCCCGGACTGACAGCGGACGCATTAATGGTTGGTTGCGGACTCGCGGACTGACGTGGATCTTCTTTAGCGTTACCATAAAAAAAATTTCAAGTCATTTTAACAGCTAAATTTACAGCTATGCGGACGCGCGGACTGGTCCGTAGACCAATGTTTGTAGATTATGCGGACGCGGATCATTGATAGAAATCCGCGGACGGACATGGACATTGCTTAAATTTCAAGATCCGCACCTCTGGTACACATTTTCCACACGAAGTGTTCGATAGCACACACATACAATGTCATATGGTATACACGCAGTGCCATATGGCTCGTTCCCATATCAATATTACGAACGTCGGGTGGTGTGTGAACGGAGGCCTCAATGTCATACCCGTTATAAAAATTAAAACTTTTCGCATGCTAAAAATACAAAAAAATAAAATATAACAGCTAACCTTCTTACAATGTGATGTGTGCACAGTGGTAATTGTATATGTGTGTTTCTGTGAATGAATGTTCAAATCCCCACTACATCTATAATTTGCAGGGCAACACACACATAAAAATACACATGAAGCACATTGCTGTTTAAAAAAAAAACGTTTTCTACCAGTTACTAAAAAGAATGATGTCATTTGTGGGTTTTTTTTTAATACTGCAGCACCTAAATATAGACAAATATGGCGGCTTTCGGGAAAACCCCATTTAAATTAACGATGCTCATTTGGTATAATTTTAACTCAATGGCTCACACCACAGATCGACAGAATAAAACAATTCAAACAAAGAAGCTTTCATTCTAAGGCACACTCAGCAACCAAAAAACAATAAAGGGCAACATGTCGTGAACAAAGCAAAACCGAAAACACAATGCACTGCAGTAAAAAGCGTGCGCATAAACACTAAATGACAGCCATAAAAAGATATGACTAATATAATACGGTAAAAAAAAAAAAACTTTGCTTGTTTACTAGCTAGAACAAATCAGACATTTTAGTATTGAAATGTCAGATTTCAAGTTTGTTTTTTCGTTTCATAAAATCCTATCAACGCCACTCTCCAACGGTTACAGTTGATTGACAGTGATATTTAGAACGCCCCCAACTCCCCCCCCCCCCTCAATCAATTTGTCACAACTCTGGGAACGGCCGTGACACATCTGACATTTCGGTGCTGGATTTTATTATTATTAGCGTGTGACCCAGATTTCCCCATGATTTCATGCCACCCACCCCTCCCCCCGCCCACCCCCAGCGACCTATTTGTCCAGTGTCACGATCATACGTCATTGGCGTTCATAGTGAGAAATAAATAAAAACGGCTACAACAGCGGACCGGAGAGTCCCGGGTTCGATATTCGGCGAGAACCACAAGAGAATTTTTTTTTCCGGTCCTGGTGAACGTTATCTCTCTTGTCTTCAGTGGCGTCTCCGTGACCATTGCACTAAAGGTCATGGTGGGGAATCAAAATAGGGCCGCATTAAAAACTGTCGCATAAAGGATAGGAGAGATTTGCATGGCATTCGTCCATGGATAAATACACTATTGTTTAAACGGTTTAATAAATACACTATTGTTTAAACGGTTTAATAAATAACACATACAGACACACACAACCGCACCAAGCACATTCTACAATTGTAATGATTCATTGTGCATGTATGCAAATTAAACAGCAACAGCAATTCAAACAAATCGCCATCAAGAAAATTAGTTGTCTAGTAAATAACTTTAGACGACGTAGTTGAAGAAGCGAGTTAGCACAGATTCCACTACTCATTGGTTCACTGGTTAGTATTTTAACTTCAGCCAACAACAACAAAAAATAATAACACAACCATCCATATTATTATTATTTTATATTCAATACAATAAAATAAAAAAAAAGACACACCGGCATATGGGTTAACAGAGAAATATTGTTAATCAATGATATAGCTTACAAGTTCAGCTATTGAAAAACAATAAAAAAAAATGTGTAAAAAAAACAGGGACAGACACATATGTTGCGGAATCCCCCCCCCCCCCCCAAGACCCTGTAAAATGAAACATAATGCAGGCCAGGCAAGACACAAACAGAGAACAAATAAAGGCCAGATTTTTGTTTTTATTAGAAGCGCAGCCAAAATAATTAAAACACAGAAAAAGAAAGAAAAACAAACAAAAAATCCCAGCTTCTTTTTTTTTTTTGGCCAAAAAAGCTTTAAAAACAATATAAATGATTTCCCCTTCCTGGCTAGTTAATAATGTTAAAAGGATTAGAGCGAGGCGTGGGGTGAGGGTAGATGAATCGCAGACACAAGAGAGATTATTATTTGTTCATGTCATTCGTAAAAGCTCATCATGCTATTAAGAAGATGCAAGTTATTTCTGCAGTCCCTGGGCAGACGAGTGGACAGGCTAAAAAAAAAAAGAGACAAAGGGGGCAGAGAGAGGTTGTGGCACATTGCCTACATTCTGCTTGCGAGAAATGAAACAATACCTTCGTCACTATACTCCTCATCGACATCTTCTTCAACGGCGTCCTCTTCATCTTCCTCCATCTCGTCCTCTTCCATCAACTCGTCTTCCTCTTCCTCCTCCTCTGCATATTCTTCTTCCCCGCTATCTCCGTTCTCTACCAGCCCCTCGTCCTCCAAACTCTCTTCTGTTTGTGTGGTATGGGAGGAGGTGGTGGTGGTGGTGATTGTGTGGTGGTGGTGGTGATGATGATGGATAAGAAATGAAGTTGGAAGACGGCTCTTTTTTTTTTTAAACGTAAAATGTAAACGCATGCAAACAAAAACAAACTTACTTCAAATGTTGGTCCTTGGTGAGAGGACCGAACTCACAATATTACCTATAAATGGTAAACAATCGGTTTGTTTCTGGTTTAAACAGGTGTTTTTTTTATTATTATTTGTTACTAGCTGTACCCTGCAAAACCTTTGCATAGAGCTATATCCCCTTATGCTTGATCGGTAGGCTAGGTTATTTTTGGTTTCGGGCTGATCCGATTTTTTTCATGGTTGTATTTTAAACTGGAATACTGTTGTATTCATTCTTTACTTTCGATTTAACGCACACTGGAAATGAATATTATTATATATGATGTTTCTTAACTGACATCAGAAGTAACACACCCCATACAGTCAAGTAGCTTACAAAACAACAAACAAACAACAACTCGATGACTGCAGGTCACGTGACCGGACAGCGCCTTACAATCATTGACAAAAAACCACAAATCAACACCCACAATCACTGGATTGGACAGACGGGATGAAACAACGACAAAAATAAAATGATAAACGAAACAGAAAGAAAGGCCATCAGAGATTCTCAAAACTTATGGAAAGTCACATCTGCACACACCCGGTACGGGAGAGCAGCCGAATAGCAGGGCGGTGGAAGAAAATGTCCCGAAAATAAAAAAAAGCGCATCGCCGAAGGATAAAATATCGTTAACTTTGCTGTAACAAAATTAACACGCGACCAAATCATTTAGGAAACGAAAAACATCATTATACTGCGTCCTGCGACAGTGGTATTACAGTATGAGTGCGTCCTGCGACAGTGGTATTACAGTATGAGTGCGTCCTGCGACAGTGGTATTACAGTATGAGTGCGTCCTGCGACAGTGGTATTACGGTATGAGTGCGTCCTGCGCTGCGACAGTGGTATTACAGTATCAGTGCGTCCTGCGACAGTGGTATTACAGTATGAGTGCGTCCTGCGACAGTGGTATTACAGTATGAGTGCGTCCTGCGACAGTGGTATTACGGTATGAGTGCGTCCTGCGCTGCGACAGTGGTGTTACAGTATGAGTGCGTCCTGCGACAGTGGTATTACAATATCAGTGCGTCCTGCGACAGTGGTATTACAGTATGAGTGCGTCCTGCGACAGTGGTATTACAGTATGAGTGCGTCCTGCGACAGTGGTATTACAGTATCAGTGCGTCCTGCGACAGTGGTATTACAGTATGAGTGCGTCCTGCGACAGTGGTATTACGGTATGAGTGCGTCCTGCGCTGCGACAGTGGTATTACAGTATGAGTGCGTCCTGCGACAGTGGTATTACAATATCAGTGCGTCCTGCGACAGTGGTATTACAGTATGAGTGCATTCTGCGACAGTGGTATTACAGTATGAGTGCGTCCTGCGACAGTGGTATTACAGTATCGAACAAACAAACAAAAATGGGTGAACTTTACCGAATACGTTTTATAAATTGGCTAAGCGAGCCGCGCATTTGGTTCTTACTAAAAGTACACATAGTGATTTACCTAAAGAAATCTATCTGTCTCTGTACATTTAGGCATTTACCTAACAACTCTCTCTTTAAATTTAATCTATTTTTTCTTGGCATTACTAATGAAGACCAAATTGTATACACATTACAAAAAAAACCCCAGTTCTATAAACAGTGTGCGCCACTAAGCCTGTTACCGGTAGATTGCAAAAGGCTAAATCGGGGCAGATAACCAACTACAAGTGAAAGATAACTCCTAAATCTCTCTTACCTATGTCTGATTTAGGTCGGGGCCGCTTGCGGAGCTTGCCGGCCTCCTTGCGGTACTTGACACCTCCAGTGTCCATCACCTGCTCCAGCAGGTCCGCCCAGCGGACAGTGATGTCGGACTTGGGTCGCTCGGTGGCCGGAGATGGCGATTTGGACTTTCTCAGCCGGACGCCGGCCTGTTGCACAAGGACAAAGAAATGCACACGGTCAATTAGATGTACTTTTGAAAGAAAAAAAAAATGAATGTAGTCTATGTACATATTATTTGATCACAGGCCACACTTGTGCCGCGGGTCCCCAAGGGGAGGGGATGTAATTAGATTGTTAAGGGAGGGACGCTATGATGATTTTTTGTGTGTGCGGCCTTCAATGATATAATTTTTAGTGCGGCCTTCAATGATATAATTTTTAGTGCGGCCTTCAATGATATAATTTTTAGTGCGGCCTTCAATGATATAATTTTTAGTGCGGCCTTCAATGATATAATTTTTAGTGCGGCCTTCAATGATATAATTTTTAGTGCAGCCTTCAATGATATAATTTTTAGTGCGGTCTTCAATGATATAATTTTTAGTGCGGCCTTCAATGATATAATTTTTTGTGCGGCCTTCAATGATATAATTTTTTGTGCGGCCTTCAATGATTTTTTTTCTATATCTCCATTACTTTTGTTCAATACATTTTGACCATTTGACTATGGTGTGGCACTATTTATAGTTGTTTGTTTTGTTTGTTTTTTTAACTAGGGGGCACGGCTAATATTGACCTCTTGACCTCGTCTAGAATGGACAGCCTCACATGCCACAAGTTCAATGTTCTGTAGAGCGATGAACTGTTTTATGTAGTGAGCCTGATTTGACACGTCACACACACAATCTCTGTGTGAGGCAAGGTCAACAGGAGACTTAAACATTCATTAACCTGGTTCTGTAGAGTGAAACGGTAGGCATAATTTTGTGGGGGGGGGGGGGGGGACAGGAGGAAAAGTTAACCAGGGGTGGGGTGGGGGCGGCTTTACCTTCTGAATGTTGAGTGAAAGATTGAATTATTCAATGAAAAGTTTTGCTTGAATCAAACTGAAAAATTATGGGTTTCATATTTCACGGGTCATCTCAATCATGAGTATGTATATTCTTTAAGTGAAATTATAATGACCAATGAATGCTGCATGATACAACGATTGTGTACTACATGTGGGCACAAGACATGGCAATGTACCAAGGGAAATGACCAGCCTACTAAACTGGAGTTGCTCAAGAGTGGCTTCCCTTACCACACTACACATTAACACACCTGTGACGTCCCCGTAAGGACGAGATCGTTAATCCCTTAGATTTTAGATCCTATGAGCCACTAACGGGGCGGTTTTTTTTTTTTTGTAGTGCCCTACCTTCATCCCCACCATAGCCGATTATTAGAGACAGATAGCCATGGAGGACTCACGGGAAACATAAGAGGGACTTTCACCATGACCCCTGAAAAAATTCCCTGGCTTGTCACCGGGAGATGGAACAATCGTATCGCCTGTCTAGCGCTCTTTACCGGCTACGACCATCTGCCCCCACTCTCAGACAACATAGAGAAACGAATTTCGTAAAGACGAAAGTGATATGAATGATGGCTCATCAACTAGGCACTAAATTATTTTCCAAGCAACAACCAAAAAAAAACCACCAACGCAAAAGCAACTCAAAACATATTTACATTGATGGTTATGCTAGAAAAACGACAACACACATTTACCTGCGCTCGACTCTGCGCTGGAGTCGTTGACATCATTCTGTAAAATCCCCGAGTCGTTGCTGTTGAGCTGGATGTTATCTCCCCTTTATCAGCCCCGAGACTGGACAGAGGACAGTTCATAAGGCGGCAGAGTTCTGGGATTCCCCGCAGTCCTCGGCCGCCGCCGCCTCCCTCCTGCAGGCTAGACGAGGGGTCTGGTAGATGCAGGGAGACAGCCTGTCGCTCGTGGAAGGCCGGGCTGGGGACCAGATCCTCTCCCTTCCGCCAGGATACGTCCAAAACGCCCGGGAATATGACCGCGGGGTCGAAACCTCGTCCGAGTTCTGAAATTCCTGCGAGCTGAAGTCGTACTCTGAGATGGAGTCGCCCGAAAGACGGGGAGGTACCGGCGAACCTGGCCCTGCCCGACGAGCTGGGCGACGGTGGACAGCGGGACCGAAGTCAGCCGTCGGGGTCCTGTCGTTGTCGTCGTGGGCG
>JAGDYQ010000012.1:2703958-2727511 GCA_021962125.1 Bulinus truncatus
TGTTGTCGCCCCTTGGGTTGTTGTCGCCCCTTGGTTTGTTGTCACCCCTTGGTTTGTTGTCGCCCCTTGGTTTGTTGTCGCCCCTTGGTTTGTTGTCGCCCCTTGGTTTGTTAGGAACCTATAAATCAAAGAAGGCCTGCTCAGATGTAGGAATGCCTTTTCTTCTAAACATTTTTTTGGGGGGAGGGGGCTGTAAATAAAAAAAAAATAAAAAGATAAAAAAAGAAATATAAAAAAAAAAGGGATGGATTGAGGCGCGGGCAACAAAGAGTCTTAAAAGAAGTAAGTGAAGGGGAAGATAACCAGCAGGGGTAAGGAGGAGATAACTTACAAGAGTTGTAAATCTTGGGAGTCACTAGATTGAGGCTAGCCTAACATGAGAGATTTTATTGTGTGTGTGTGTGTGTGTGTATGTGTATGTGTGTGTGTTTGTGTGTGTGTGTCTCTGTGTGTGTGGGTGTGTGTGTGTGTGTGTGTGTGCGCGCGCGCGTGCGTGTGTGTGTGTGTGTGTGTGTGTGCACTGACGTCTGATTGGCTGGTGGGTTTGTTTCAGTTTGTTCAGAGCTGATGCTTTTATTTTTGCTATGAATGAATTTGCTTTTGTTGTTGTTGTTGTTGTTTGTATTCTGCCTTAAGTTTTCTAGAGCAATAACCTTTGAACGTATAAAAAAAAATTTTCCCTCTTTTTTTTTTTGTCCATTAAAACAATAATTCTAAAACCGAATTCCGGAAAAGTTTTTTTCTTTTGGATCTGCAGACTATCCAACTTCCCAGGACCACACCACTACTAAACCGGGGTGGGTGGGGGGGGGGGGGCTTCCAGTAAAAATAATATTATATCATGTTTTAGTTGGGCCCCGAAAAGTACTCTTAGGGCTCCCAAAATAAATAAAAAGTCTTTGCCTATGGCCCGAAATATAATAAGACGTCTCTTACAATGGCCCCCAAAATATAAGAAGAACTCTCTTACAGTGGCTCCCAAAATATAATAAGTCTTTTACAATGGCCCCCAAAATATAATAAGTCGTTTCTTACAATGGCCCCCAAAATATAATAAGACGTCTCTTACAATGGCCCCCAAAATATAATAAGAACTCTCTTACAGTGGCTCCCAAAATATAATAAGTCTTTTACAATGGCCCCCAAAATATAATAAGTTGTTTCTTACAATGGCCCCCCAAAATATAAGAAGAACTCTCTTACAGTGGCCCTCAAAATATAATAAGACGTCTCTTACAGTGGCCCTCAAAATATAATAAGGCGTCTCTTACAGTGGCCCCCAAAGATTTAAGAACAAGTATTCATAGTCTTATTGTCATATTTAAAACAAAATCTAATCATTTCAAAACGTTGGTATTGTCAGTATCGATCCTCGCGTATATCGATCATTAATAAAATCTCGTAGTCGGGATTTTTTTTTTTTTGGTTTTCTCGCGTCTGGGTATCGGAAACACTAGCCGTATTGGGTAAAAAATCAAAATGGCTGGGTATTGATTAGTACACCATTGAGAAGTTTGTCAAAACTTTTAATGAGCGAATATATTATGGAGAAATAGGTTTCTTCAAAGTAATCGCGTTCAATAAGCCTGCATGTACCCTACGACACTGTATTTTGCAAGGAATTTGCGGCTAAAGCTTGCAGGCTCCGATTATGTCCTCTCACACTTTGATTTTAAAAGACGCAGTGGGGCGCGCCCGTGCCCAGCCTAGAAGGCGACGCTCCTATATAGGGCCGCCACCCGATCCCACCAGGATCAATCAAAGGAATCTGCGTTCTTTACTTTAACTCTTCCATCATCATCATTATCAATACGCCAACAACAACAACAATGGCGGTGATATCCTCCCCCCGACCCCACCACCCCCACCACCACCCCGGGGCCTTAATCATTACCCCACCAGCTAACAAAAGAAAAAAAAAATCTGCTCAGCTGTTGTAAGTCTACGCTTTCCTTGCCCCAAACACAAGCGACGCCTGCAGTCAAGTGGTTATGCAGGTCAGGTGACGCCTATGGCGTAAGGAAGGGGAGACAACAACATCGGCAAGGGATTGTTCAATCATCACACGGCGACAAACAACAAACGTAAACAACAGTGCCGGCTTAGTGATTGACTGCGCCCTGGGCCAAGCTGAGATTTTTTTGCATCCATTTTACGTATGAATAATTTCTTTTTTTTAAAAATAAAGTGGCGGGAAAAAACAGCGACTGTAGGTTGCGAGCGCATCTAAGGCCTAAGCACAATGCAGACCCTCTCACAGCTGCCGATGTTATTAAAGATATATATATATATACGGCCTTGCATAGTTAACATTATCACAGACTTATAACTAATCTACTTGTAAAACTTGTATGGTATACGTTTAGAGTTTGCAAAGGAATATTTTAAAGCGTAAAACTCCCTTTTCATCATTTCAACATTAACCTATTTCCACATCATTTACAAAATAATAATAATATGTATATATATATATATATATATATATATATATATATATATATATATATATATATATATATATATATATATATATGGCCTACATGAAAGCCTTTTTTCCCTGTGAACAACTTAATTTCACGTTGAAATTTTTTTTAGTTTAAAAAGGGCCATCAGCATATTCTTCTATATGTGTGGCCAAATGCAGCACTTAAAGAGACATGTGGCTCTTTTATGAGTTGTGTGTGGCTCCCAATGATCCAGTTTGTTTTTTTTTTTAAATTATTTAACACATTTTAATTTTCTAAATTTCAATTAAACAGTCAACGGTGCGGCCCCCTCTGAAATATTTTTAATACAAATAAACAACAATGGAATTCCGGCTCTCGTCGTCACCATGCGCGGCTGCCATCAACTCCTCTTTGTTATTTTGATGCGCTTTGTACGCTAAACTTTTTGACTTTTTGACTTTTTGATTTTTTTATTTTATTTCATGTAGAATTCAAACGCAGTTTAGACAAGATAAAAATAATCCAAGACTAAATTGTATTTGTTATTTCCCTTTAACACCACACTCCCCCCTCCCTCCCTCCGCCCCACAACAGAGACCACGCCACGGGGTGAGACATCATGAACAACTGCCAACAGCTCTCTCCGTCCTCCAAGCAAAAAAAAAAATCAGTATTAAATTTTTTTATTTATTTATTGTTACATATTTTGCAGCGAAATAATGATTACCCTTTTTTTGGGGAGGGGTGGGGGGTTGGACATAGGGGCCCAGATTTTCAGAATATTCTCAGTGGGCCCCTAATTTGTTTACTGCGGCCTAACCCATCTCAGCCCTGAGCAATTGCAGCCCTGACCCATCGCGGGCCTGTCCCATCGCGGGCCTGACCAATAGTAAAGAAATTACTGATAGAACATTACTGTAGACACATTTCCTATAGAAACGTCTAAACAAAATATTTCAACTGGGAAAGTGGGGGGGAGGGGGAGAATTATTTTTATTTTGAAATAAGCAAATAAACAGACACACAACCACAGAGCTAGATATACATACATACATACATACATTAATGAAAACGTTAATCTTCCCCCCCCCCCCCAATCCGTGCACAAGCAAACAATTTAGCACGCATTGACATTTACATAACACAAACCACCACATACTTATACATTTACGCAAACACACACACACACACACACACATATTCATAAACGCATTGAAAAACCTATTAACACGCTTACACCAGTGGCGAACCTACGGACTAGGAGCCCGGGGGGGGGCTTGTCCTCTTTGGGGGGCCCCTGCATTTCGACATTCGACACCATGACATAAGATAATGTACTTAATATTTAATTTAAAAAAAAATTATGAGCCCTCCTCAAGATGGGGCCCGGGGGGGACATTCGAATTTGCCCCCCTCCTCTAGGTACGCCCCTGGCTCGAACTCATATAATCACCAATGATACAACTAGTAAACGGCTTGCTTCAAAACTATACGTTACTATACAAGTATAACGTCAAACATAGCATGATACGAATGTTTAATTAGCAATAAAATAGAACGATATGTCGTGGCTACAGAGACATTGATTCTATGTATCTAATGGCCGTCATATGCCGTAAAAAGAGGGCGGTTATCTTATCGAGGGATTGTGTGGTATACTAGAATACATACCCTTGTATTTCATGTTTTCAGAGTTTGATATGGTCTGATATGGTTCCATATTTGTCATTACATTCTGTTGCTACCATAAACAATTCATGCTCCCATGTTACCTTAAACAATTCATACTCCCATATTACTCCCAAAATGGTAGAGAGAAAAAAAAATGGTACCGAAAACGACCAGCCAAGACTATCGATGGAAGAAGGTACTTACATTAGTAGCTACCAACATATTGGTTAAGTGTAGCGTCTGGGCTGGGCGAGCTGGGCCACTGGACAAAGGGAAAGTACTGAAATGTCATCAAGTGGCATTCATTCCTCGCCGACCACAATAATGGCGGGGATGTGGGAGGAGGGGGAGGGCATTCCCTTATTTCGTACCCCCCCCCCCTTCATTGCCTGTCACACTTCGCCCCCCCCCACCTACCACTCCCACTCAGGGCTTTATACAATGAGTAAATGATGGGGGTCTGAATAAGTACACTTATTTTTTCACTGGCATCCGTCGACCCTGATTCGACATAGAAATAACAATTGCCTTGTCTAAAAATGTTGTTATTATTAAACAAACAACACAACGAATAAAAAGAACTGGCTGGATTAGCGTAAAAGTTAAAAACAAGCAATTAAGCCTGTTTCATTCTGGACACAGGACGTGTTAGCGCATCTTTGTGTTATATATCAGTACGTTTGTTAGCTTTCAGTAAATATTTGTAAATTTTGGAAATGTTTATAAATTCAATTGTGTAATGCATATATCTGTAAAAAAAAATTATAAAGACGTTTCTTTATATTTGAAAAAAAATTATTGTCTCTTAAATCTAACTACAAGTGGTTTGTGGTTACTGAAATAGGACTCATAATTGAAAACATTCGAAATTATAATCATTTAATCGTCCGAAAACTCCGTCAATTGTTGCATAGCTCTGATACTTTCAATTAAACTCAGAACACAAGCTTACTATTTCATTTGATGAGTTTCTTAATAAATCTTGGTGAAACTACGTGCTGCAGTATTTCGCACCAAATGAATGGGTTATTGAACGTACAAGGTGTATATATAATATATAAGCCCCTTAGGAGCCCTGAAGCCCGGCCCTCAGAGGTCCTATCGCGAAATGAACTTTTGATGTACACATGGCAGGCCAAGACCTACAAAATGATATATACATCATGAGTCTAGGACTTATAGTTGCTGAGATATAGCGCTCCTTTATTAATATAGCTTATATAGTAAAAAACGGTACTAAGCCCCCTTTTACGGCCCTCAGAGGTCAGATCGCGAAATGGAAAAAAGTCATTTCTTGGCAGGCCAAGACCTACAAAATGATATATACATCATGGGTCTAGGACTTATGGTTGTTGAGATCTAGGGTGATGACAGACAGACAGACAAAACGGGGACAATAGAGCATTTTTTTTTCGAAAATGCTCTAAAAAATGTGTATGTTATTTTTTGTACACTGAATGTCATCTGAACTTAACTTGTCATCGGGTGATTATTAAATTATACTATTTAGTTCTGAAACAATTATACCGTCTTTCTGGTTTTTTTTTTTTTAGTTGAATGTAGTTGAATTAATTTTAGAATTCTATGTAAGACTCAAAAATAGAGCATCAGTATTTTTGCGCACTGGTGCACTGGTGCTATGCTTCGTATTCATTTTAAAAGTGTTTAAGTGTTTTTTTTTCCATTATCTAATAATATAATAGTGATTTCGGCTCTGTATTAAATCGAAAGAAAAGAATTAACACAACAGTATTCCAGTTTAAAAATACAATCATGAACAAATCGAATCTGCCCGAAACCAAAAATGACCTAGCCTACCGATCAAGCCTAAGGGGATATAACTCTATGCAAATGTTTTGCTGGGAACAGCTCGTAAAGTTAATACCCATAACTAAGTAGATGTCAATTCATGAACTAGAAATGATCTAAACTGTATATTGTCATGTAGAATTTACATGTCTACCTAATTTTGAGCCATCTCACTAAACTAGAACACGCCTCAAAAAAAATTGAGTTACAAGATTTGAGACAAAAACCCAACCAGCTACGCGCAGAAAAGTAAACCTAATCAAACAACAAGACACAAATAAGCCACACAATAGAATTATCGAGCCGTGGGGGGTTAATAAACATAACAAGGAACTAGGAAGGAGGGGAATGGGAGGAGGGGTGGGTGGTGGAGTCGTTTCCCGTGAGAGACATAAAAATATGTACCGGAACTCACCAGAACACAAACAGAAAAGAAGTGCGTCACGTGGTCGCTGTCCGGGTAAGGAAGAACATGTTACACTCCACTCCACAAGAATGGTCAATTGGTCATGCGATAAAAGTTTTTGACCGTCGATCTGAGGGTATACGGGTTCGATGTACGGTGAGGAATAATGAGTATTTAAGGTTATATTTCAGTTCCCGCTATATTATTATCACCCGTGATGGCTACATGGCCAAAAAGCCTTCTTGACGGGGATGAAAGAAGGGCGCCAGAAAAACGGTCATGTTAGTGGTTGAAAGTAACGTGAAAAGATCTAAGGAGATTTTTCATCCCATCCTTTCGGGGACTTCACACACAGTAGCGTAGCGAGCTTAACTCGCGCCCCGGGGCACAATACCTTTTATCGCCCCCCCACCCCATAATTCGAAAACCATATAATATTATATGTAAAAATATACCATTAGGCAGTCAGTAGCGCCGGGGCATGATGCCCCCCCTTTGCCCTCCCCTCACGACGCCACTGTTCACACACTACATCGAGCACATTCAGGGTATGAACCATAGAATATACATTTTACAATATGTTGTCTGAATGTTCATGATGTATATTGGTTTAAGTAAATATGTTGCCAGATTGAGCATCTTTTCGCTAATTTGAATTTTTTTTTTTTTTAGTTCCTATGTAGCGCAAATAAAAAAAACAAACTTGTTTACAAAGAGGCCAAAAAATAAATTATGTTTAGCTAGTTTGGTTTCAAACATTCTGGCAACACTGTGATGGGAAGTTATAAGAGGTTTAAGAAAGCTTTTTTTTTTTTGGTTGGGAAATATAGGTGGGGGATAACCCATGCTCGCTAACAGTGTGATCCAATGGGTTAAGGTTCATGTTCTTTGGTTGTTTTTTTAAAGGGTGTGTGATATGTCTTAGGAAGAGTTGTCTGCTAACGATAAAACTGAACTCATTAAGGTTCAAGTTCAGTGTTGTTGGATGAGGTCTATAGGCTCTCTCTCTCTCTCTCTCTCTCTCTCTCTCTCTCTCTCTCTCTCTCTCTCTCTGACTCTCGCCGCGTGATAAACGGTCGGAAACCAAGCCAATTGACCTCGAAACGAAAGCATGACCTAATTGAGTCGTCAAGAAAAAAAAAGCAAAGGTTAATGAAAAACAAACACACACACACACACACACACACACACACACATTTACACTCGCGGGTGACAAGAGTCTAAAAATAGCAACAATAGGTCGTACTAAAACATCAAGTGCAAGGATGATGTAGGCCAGCCATGGGTTAACTATTGCCCGCGGGCCAAAGACGACCCACAGCCCGCCACTTGTTTCAGAGTGAAGCACATCGCAAGCCTCTGATGTTGTGATGTTTACTTTCCATTTGTATCAGTTCTCGGTCAACACTCCACCCACCTGCTCTCGGTCAACACTCCACCCACCTGCTCTCGATCAACACTCCAACCACCTGCTCTTGGTCAAAACTCCACCCACCTGCTCTCGGTCAACACTCTACCCACCTGCTCGCGGTCAACAGTTCACCCACCCGCTCTTGGTCAACACTCCACCCACCTGCTCTCGGTCGACAGTCCATCCGCCTGCTCTTATTCAACACTCCACCCATTTGCTTTCGGTCAACACTCCACCCACCTGCTCTCGGTCAACACTCCAACCACCTGCTCTCGGTCAACACTGCACCTACCTGCTCTTGGTCAACACTCCACCCACCTGCTCTCGGTCAACACTCCACCCACCTGCTCTCGGTCAACACTCCACCCACCCGCTCTCGGTCAACACTCCACCCATCGGCTCTTGGTCCGACCCACCCGTCAAATTTACGAGCCCAATACAGTGCCAAACCTGAGGATTTGGGGTCCGGAAGGGCTTGGTCTCTTTGGGGGCCCATACATTTTGACATTCGACATCATGACATGAGATAATGCACTTAATATTCAATGTAAAAAAAATGTGGGACCCCCCCTTCAAGCTTGGGCCGGGGGGGGGGCTTTCGAATTTAGACCCCCCTCCCACCCTAGGTAGCCTCTGGGCCGCTAATATGACCCACCGACTCAAAAAGGTTTTCCGAAACCCCTGGCTTGTGTGTGGAACAACGTCTCTAATTTATATCGAACGTAAGCATATCAGTGCAGAAGTATATTAGATGGGAGACATGTGTAAATGCCAGTAATGGATGTCATGCCAAAGCTGTACCCCCCGGTACCGAGTGATTAGTCCAAGCCAGGCCGCTGAGCTGTTTGCTGTTACGCTCTGTTTGCTGTTATGCTATATTTGCCGTTATGCTTAAGTCTTGGAACCATTGGAGGTCGTATTAACCTCCTTACATACAGGGCAGGCCCCGATTCACCAGATTTCTTCCACCCCCCGCCCCATCCACACCCCCCCCCCACACACACACATTCCCCCTCCCACCCAGACGCAATGTATTCATCCTCTTTCTGTCACCTACAGCTCAGCCGGTACCTCGCATTTTTTTTTCTGTTTGAAAGCCAAAGCTAATAAAGTTAGCAGCACGCCATGATGGCGAAACAAGCCCTTCACGCTGATCAATTCAAAATTGGGTCTGCATCGAATTAGTCAGGTCCTGCCAAATGTAGCCAAGCTATAAAAAAACCAAAACAATTAATTAAAGATGTTTTTTTTAATCATCATATGATGTCCCAGTGGGTATGTGATGTCATCTCCTGAAAGCCACAGCCAAACTTACATAACTCGATATTCTTCGGCATTTATATATATATATATCGAGTTAACCGATGATCAATTTAGACGAGAAATGCTTTATCTAAAGCTTGGTCATGACAAAATTGATACATTAACCGGCTCATCAAATTACGCGTTAAGCGAGTTGGACTATAAAATTATAAATCAGGTGAAACATTATGGTGTGGCTAATTAAAACCATCTGAAAACAACCATTTAAATGTCAAGGCATTGATCAATTATTTTTTTTTTCCTTTTGCCATCTTAATCATTCCCAGAGTAATCAGGTCATCTGGATTACATGAGCAGACGTGAGACTGTGACTAGCGCGCTGGATCGTCTAGACAAGGAGACCTTTAACATGATTTCCAACTCTAGGCGACATCTAGACAATACCATAGACAAGGAAGGGAGATAACCGCCAGGACAGAGAGAGAGAGAGAGAGAGAGAGAAATTGAGATAAATCACACAAGAGAATCACACTTTAGATCGATAAGACAGTCATTCTAAGGGGAAAAAACATTTTTTTTTACAGAAATCACGAGAAATTTATGTTTTATTTTGGAACAGCACCTAAAAAAAAAGGTAGACATCTTCCCTTAAAAAGAAAGTAGCTATTATCGAATATACATAGATATCTGTATGTATTTCTGTCTTTCAGTATATCACTTCATATGTCTTTTGTATGTATATCTGTATTTCAGTATATCACTCCATATGTCTTTTGTATGTATATCTGTCTTTCAGTATATAACTTCATATGTCTTTTGTATGTATATCTGTCTTTCAATATATCACTTCATATGTCTTTTATATGTATATCTGTCTTTCAGTATATCACTTCATATGCCTTTTGTATGTATGCATGTCATTCAGTCTGTAAACAAATCTAATGTGTCTGGCGTTACTACCAATATACAGACCTTAGGCTTTATGTCTGTCTGCAGTCAATTTTTCTGTCTGTTAAAGTATTTCCTTTTTAGGTATGTAAAAAAAACAACAAATTAAGTTCTGATATATCACATAATCCACCATACACATGTAAGTCCAGCAAACCCCCAAATGTCAAAATCGCCAACCAAGGTTCTTTAGCTACATGTATCGATTTTAGTCGCTTGATTGTTAGGGGAGAAGGGGAATAAATCATACGGATTTGGGGGGGGGGGAAGCAAAACAAAATTGATTGATACAATAATACAATTATCTCAGCAATCATAGTAGGAGATATTGGGTTACTTGTGGTGTAGACCAAAACACTGAGATGTTAGTTTTACTTTGATAAAATTTGAGGAGGAAAATAAGAATACACAGACATATTTGTATAAACAGAAGGTCTAACAGACAGACAGACAGACAGACAGACAGAAAGATAGATAGATGGATAGATATAGATAGATAGATAGATGGATAGATATAGATAGATAGATAGATGGACGGACGGACGGACGGACGGACGGACGGACGGATGGATGGATGGATGGACAGACAGAAAGATAGATAGATGGATAGATATAGATAGATATAGATAGATATAGATAGATAGATAGATAGATAGATAGATAGATAGATAGATAGATAGATAGATAGATAGATAGATAGATAGATAGATAGATAGATAGATAGATAGATAGATAGATAGATGTAACACAAGAAAGTTGAGTCCGGACTCTTTAGTAATAAATAAGAAAGAAATACGTTTCGAGCACGGGACGGATGTACGAGTGGTTTAGATGCTTGACTGCCGACCTGAGAGATCAGAGTTCGATCCTCAGTGAGAACCGAGGAAACTTTTCCTGGTGCAATTCGCTGTTTAAGTCACCGCAAGTCCACCCAGGTTAAATGGGAACCTGACTTTAGTTGGCGGCTGGACGTTGTGTGCTAACCACACAATCCCTTCATATGCCGAGGTTATAAAAACAGATGAATTCTACACTAATTCTGCCCCGATGGCTCAGTAGGGTTATAGGAACATAATTTACGGTTCGAAAATGGAAGTTTTACACACAAAAAAAAATGAAATATAACAAAGAAAATCAAGCACGTGACGTAAGACAGACGGACACATTGGGAACACACAAATCACATTGTTATTGATGAGAATTGGTCTGGCGCTGTACTGGGTAATTAACGTCAGGGGCGTGGTAGCCCACGCAGTGGGGCGCAGACACAAAGATTCCAGAAACGAATTCAAAAACACTTCGACTCCATTATCAAAATATTTTCACTGGAAGAAACAAAGAAACTGGGGAGGAAAGGGGGTGGGGTGGGAGGTGGTGCAATTACGTCAATTACATGCGCCCCCCCCCCCCCCGTTAGAATTTCACTTTGAGGCACAAGCAACCCCTGAAGCAACGCCTTCGCGCGCAAACACAAACACATGGCCAACCCTCCCTACTACAAATAAATACACAAAAAGATAAATGCAAACGTATTAATTTGTGATAAGAGCCGAGTAGTGTTTGAACGTATTTTTGAACGTAGTATTTGAACGTAGTATTTGAACGTAATTTTTAACGTAGTATTTGAACTTTGAACACACAAAAAATACACAAAGACCGTTGTTCACGGCTGAGTGGTTCAGCAATAGCTCCGTGTTCATTAATGTGGTAATCCAGACTAGAAGCGGTTTTAATATGTCGTAGGTTCGACTCTCTGCTAAAGTCCAAAACACTAATACTACCTGTATCCACCGTGGCGCCTCCCAGGCCGTTCCACTCTTGAGTTAGGGGTGAGTAGGAAAAGGAATGGTGTGATGTAGAAAAGTAACTTCACAAACTACATCTTTGTGTGATAGCGCGGAGGCTGGGGGGGGGGGGAGGGGGTTGGGATCACTCTCAAATTACCCCCCCCCACACACCCCCGGGTAGCCATTTATTTTGACCCACTCAATAATAATTCCAGGAAGCAGGGCCGTTTTAATGTATATGTTTAACTAGACCACGGCCTGTGGCCCCTTAGCTTAATTTGGGGGGGGGGGGGAGGGGGCGGGCTTCAAGTATTTAGTCCTATTTAATTAAATTCTTCAAAGGGCCCGAAATATTCTTTGCCCAGGGCCCCATCCAAACACCTCTAGAGGTCTCTGCCTTTGGGCCCAACCACGGCTCTGAATTGACGAGTATTTATTTTAAAATTAAATAAACAGTTAACAAACCATTGATGACTTGTTTATGTCCATGTTTTATTACAGGCTTTGATTTAACTTCACTTCTAAAAAAAACTTTCTGTGTGTTTTGTCCTCAAATATTTTGTAGTGTTTTTAATAAAAGCAGATGTTTGATAGGGAGAAAAAAAGAGAGAGAGAGAGAGAGAGAGAGAGAGAGAGAAAGGAGGTATACAATAAAAAAACGATGATCGGGCCAAGCTCTGTAGATCAAACCATCAGATCGAGTTTAGTCCACCGGGCGTTACGCGGCGTTAATGGCGCTGAAGACACAAGGGGCGACAACTTGAACCCGATGTCTCTTTCAATCATTCACACTCGGGTGGCTATCAAGGGAGACAATCCAGAAAACAGGGGAAGGTAAAAAAAAATGGGGGGGGGGGGAGAGAGGAAGGGAAGAGTTGCGCGACATTTGTTTTCGAACCGAACTGATGTCCCCCTTCATAAATTATTGCCACTGGAGTGGTGGAAATGGAGGTGGGGGGTAGGGGCGATAGTGGATTTAGGGGGAGGGGGAACAAGGGGCGTAAAACCGGTAAAAGATTGGGGGGTGCTTTTTTTTTTTTTATTGTTATTTCCTTCTTTTTTTTTCCAGCATTTGTGATTCCTCACTGGAAGCTAAAAATAGATTTGTTATGTTTTTCAAACGCGAGCACATCAGACGATGGTGTTGATATCAGATGCTGGTGTTGATATCAGATGATGGTGGTGTTGATATATCAGATGATGGTGTTGATATCATATGATGGTTATCCAGTTTGAGAGCCACATCCAGACGTGGAATAACTACAGAGACGACATAATGCAGTGAGTGGAGTTACTGAACTTGAACTTGAAGCTGCTCTGTGGATCTTGCTTCGTTGTGGTCGCGTGGCGCAGATATTGTGAGCCTAGCACGCGCAGTGAAGGAATAGTGTTCGAGTCCAAGTATCTGAGTCTTCGTGAGTACATCTGTGGTCATGGCAACCAGACATTCAGTGGCGTGACTAGATGGGGGGCTCCGCCGTGGGCGGCACTTCCTTGTTGCGAGCAGCTAGAGGGCCGCATTTTCACCAGTACTGATTACGCTACAGAACATAGTTATTGTTAGGGAACGTAGAAAGTACGATGGATGGATGGATGTGTGGGTAGATAGATGGATGTGGGGTGGATGGGCGGATGTGTAGGTGGATGGATGGATGAAAAGATGATTTGGGTGTGTGGGTGGATGGATAGATGTGTGGGTTGATGGATGGATGTGTGGGTGGATGGATTGATGAATAGATGATTTGGGTGTGTGGGTGGATGGATGGATGTGTGGGTGGATGGATGGATGTGTGGGTGGATGGATAGATGAATAGATGTTTTGGGTGTGTGGGTGGATGGATGGATGTGTGGATGGATGGATGGATGTGTGGGTGGATGGATTGATGAATAGATGTTTTGGGTGTGTGGGTGGATGGATGTGTGGGTGGATGGATGGATGAATAAATGATTTGGGTGGATAGGTGGATGTATGGACTGATAGATAGATAGATAGGTTGGTGTTTCAGTAGACCTACTCTATACTGCGCGTACATTTATCTGTCTCCCTTTTTTTTAAAGGGGGTCCACAACATTCGGATGCGCGAACTGACCTAAATCCTGTCCATACACAACTAGATCAAGATAACAAGACCATTTTGTGTACACGCACTGACATCGTTTAAAGATTCGAACACTTCGACCAGTGACTCACCCACTGAGCATACCATCTCGCCACGCAGGTTAAGAGATAAAATAATAAAACCGTGGAGTGTAGTTGGACTGTTGCCAAACCCAGCTGCCCAGTCTAATAAATACCACTTGAATGGCTCCGACACTCAACATTTTACTTTCGTAAAAGAATGTATCAGTTAGTTGAATGACCCAATTACAATCAGGCAGTTCTAATTTTCAATTAATAACCTAGCTGGTCTAATAGTGCGAAATCGGTAAACTGTCAAATAATGTCCAGTACTTAGCCGATTTTTAGCGCAGTATCGAATTTAGGACAACATTTTTAATATAATTGATGATGGATTTCTTTTTAACGCTTCATTTTGATAGATGTCTGTTTCCCTTGCAGCTGTGCTCGATTTGTCTGTTTTTCTCAAAGAAGTGGAACTGACTGGAGCAGAAAGTAGTCGATGTCTGATCTTGACTCAAACCTATATCACAGCTGCTATATTTCGATTATCAAATCAAAATGAATAAACTGACTTATTCTGACATCTGAAAGTAGGACAGCAAATAAACCCTATACTTCAAAATATAAATAAGCAACGTGTGACAAGGTGACATATTGATATGCCGAAATCAAACCTGCAACCCTTGCAAAATTTTCATTTAGTATTGCACAATACATATTACAGAGTGAACAATCAATATTTTTTTACTTTAATCAAAATACTTCTGCCGCAAATAAGATATATCAGTTCAATAAGCCATATCGAATTACCAATAAAAAAATCTGTATCGAGCACATTGCGTTGATGTTACGCATAGAGTCGATTACGTAAAATAAAAAATCGATTTCTTAATACAGCATAATCGATCGAGGCAGAGCCTGCGGCTGCTTACCTAAGGTCTTGAGTTCAAATCCTTTGGGAAATGTATGCCTACTTTCTTAAGGTGAGGGTGAGTTCACCCTTGATACATTATAGCCATTAGCAGCGGACGTTCTTACGTATGGGGGGAGGGGGGCATTAAAATGAGACTTACAGAGACATCTTGGGGGGGGGAGCATTCAATTGCATAGGAAGTGATAATCAAAGGGGCCCCTTTTATTAGCGATGGGCCCAAGAGGGCCACGTAGGTGGCCCTGTCTTTAGAATCAGTATTCAGAAAAAAAAAGACTCGGTACCGCGATACCTCTCGAAGGGAAATTAGGTCTGAGGAGCGTCGGCTGACAGGGGAAGGGGGGCAGGTGACCTCTATTTCACCTTCTTGGTGGTTCCTTATCGTACTAAAGAGCTATCTTTAGCTCTCTTTTTAGCTCTCATCGGGCTCTCTTTAGATCACTTAAGCATGGTTACATCAAATCTGTGGACGTGTTAGTATGGCACGTAATCGAATCCAGCTTCAGGATATATATATATATATATATATATATATATATATATATATATATATGTATGTATTGAAAGTTAAATAAAACTGTGTCGATACTATGTAAACTAGCGAGTCTTGATTCGACCATCGTCATTAGATTAAAGACCCATGCCTTATCGTGAGGGCGGGGGGGGGGGGTCACCGCCACAGATGAATTTGATAGGTGTGTGTGATGGTGTGATTAGAGGGGCCCCAGTTGGTGGGTATCGTCATGAGCTTAAGATTAACTGGGCCCAGCCCTGCTAAATACCCTTTAATAAAATTTCATTTTTCTCGCTAATGAATCTCAGGGTGACAAAACTAGAACAACATCGGCTACAAGTGAGTTGCACGTGCACTATTAAACACAAATGAAGTCAACAACAACAACAGATCGTAAGTAGTCTGAAATGTGGACAGAACCGAATACATCAAATGTGAAGATCTCTCCATGCCTTTGAAATAACGCCATCGTCTCATTGAAAACAATGAAAATACCAAGCGTCGTTGCTGTGTGTGATGGCGGCAATCGTAATAGTGTGAGGATATATTGGTGAATGATTAGTTATCTCCTCCTTCCCCTCCCCCCACCCCCAGGTAGTAAAAAACCCATACTAATACTGTGCCCCAAAACACGTACCGTTTGTTTATCGGCTAAAGTAATCTTCTGCGAATCTGACACACGAATCGGCACTCACACACACACACACGCGCGCACACACACTTGATTACGTCATAAAGCTACGTCAAAACCCCCCTAACAGTGAGCTCAGACCGCCCATTTCTTTTTTCCATCTCGGATGCAACTTTTATATAAAAACAAATGGTGGGCTCCACCAAACGTAGGACAGGCAATTGAATTACCCCAGTAACATTAATTCCAGCAAACAAAAAAAAAACAAAAACAAATCGAAAACCACCGCCAGTGTGTATAATGGAAGCAGCAGCAAGGATAATTTCTGTATATGTATAATATAGTTATTTGGATATTTCCTCATAAAACAGAACATTTATGACTTGATGCAAATAGAACGTGATAGATTACTTCAGATTGATTCCCTCCCCCCTTTTATTGTTGTTGTTTACATTATGAAGAAAGAAGGGGAGATTCAATTTGTATCTAGATCAGTGGAGGCGTGGGGAAAGACGTGGGGGGGGTACATTCTCAAAAATAAACAGTGGCAGTTTTGGGGAATACGTGTGTGGTAAATGTTGAAAGAAGTGTGTTTATATGTGTGTTGATTGCCTGGAGATGATAGAGCATACCCCAAACCGTTAGGTATGTCTGTGCGGTCGAAGTGTGTCTGTGTTGTCAAGGTGTGTCTGTGCTATCGAGGTGTGTCTGTGTTTGTCGAGGTGTGTCTGTGTTGTCAAGGTGTGTCTGTGCTGTCGAGGTGTGTCTGTGTTTGTCGAGGTGTGTCTGTGTTGTCAAGGTGTGTCTGTGTTGTCAAGGTGTGTCTGTGTTTGTCGAGGTGTGTCTGTGTTTGTCGAGGTGTGTATGTGCTGTCGAGGTGTGTTGATGCTTGGAGAATCTTAACCACTTGTCGAGAGCTATACACATAATAAATCATCCGTGTAATGATATTTTAGCACACTATGGAGAAATATGGGTTGGTAGTCGAGAGAGAGAGAGAGAGTGAGAGGGAGGGAGAGGGAGGGAGAGAGAGAGAGAGAGAGAGAGAGAGAGAGAGAGAGGGAGAGAGAGAGAGAGAACATATGGCGACGCGCCATAGAAAGATAAAAACATAAGCACATGTAAAGCACATAACACTGAGTTTGTACTAAGTGACACTTCTAATGAATCCCGCGTCAGCACTCTAGATTGACATTTTGACACACCATAATGTCCAGATAGACATTTTAACCCACCATATATATCCGTATAGACATTTTAACACACCATACATACTACTGAGACCACTGTCAATCGACACCACATTTCTGCTGGTGAGTGGAATCTTAAAAAAAAAAAAATAATGTGTCTGACATGAGCACACCCAGATATGACTTACACTCCTCACACTTGATGTTAGATCGGCACTCCAATGCATAATGGCTTCGATCACAAACTGGGTTCACACCATTGACACACACCAGACAAAAACGTCACTGTCGAATGCAATGTGCCAGCCCATGAGTACAGACAGAGCTCCCAAAAAAAAAAACATTGGCTGGCACCCCTTCCCTTCCCCCCTCTCTCCCCCGGCGCCCCACCCCAAGGGGACACTCCTGTATTAGGGCATCTCGACGCACACACGGCGTCTTATCCAGGGGGGGGGCGAGTGACAAACGTACAGGGTGCCGCGTTGAAATTATCAAACGATGACATGACCGGTCCGCGGCGAGAAACAAAGGTTGGGGACCACTGATATAATGGGCTTAACAGTGGAGCAAACATTGCAGTTTAAGACTTTCTAAAGAAGATTTCAAAAAAAAGAGAACAATTTAATTGGTCTGGGTAACGTACTAGTACTACACTACACTAAGCTTGTCAGGCAACAGAAGACGGATGGGGGGAGGGTGAGTGGGGGAGTGGTCCTTCCATTGTCTGGCAGTGCCGAACCTAGGGATTTGGGGGGGGGGGTCGGGGGCGGGCTTGACATTTGACATCATGACATGAGTAAATGTAATTAATATTTAATGTAAAAAACAATTTTTTGGGGGGTTCCCCTCAAGCTGGAGCCCGGGGGAAAGGGGGGGGGAGAGAGTTTCAAATTTGGAACCCTCCCCCCCCCCACCCTAGGTACGCCATCTGTGTTGTCTGGACATGTGCACACGCCGTGCAGAGCTCAGAATCGGACTCATTCAACAATTAAATTATTCAAAATGATCTGATGCAAATTGTGTGAATATTAACTAATAGTTTATAACAATAACAATAACAGACAATCCATTTACCTGTCACTTGACACAGTCGTTGATTTTTTTTTTAAATCCAGTCAGAAATAAATTAAATAAACAAAACTTCTGATGGAACTGACCAGCGAAACAATTAACAACACACTTGAACACACACAAAAAAAAAAAACAAGGTTACTTAAAAAACTTAATCCGTTTCACTTTCAAGTTACCCAAAATCCGGAAAAACTACGAAACAAACTACTTTACAATCACAAGAGACGGGAAAGTCAAAATCGAGTTATTTTAAGTGTGTAGTGTGTCGAAATCCTGAACAACATAACATAATGAAATACTCACAATAATAACAAAAACACAATTTTTTACTTAGTTTTTTTTTTGGTATTTTTTGTTTTTACGAGTTCATTTATTCAGAGACCCCACGTTAAGTTTCTCTCTCTCCTACTGGAACTTAGTTGCAGTTTTTTTTTTTACTTTTCCCACTCTTCCGCGCGAGTATTTTACCTCGCTCGACGATTACTACAGCTTGGCTCGCTAACAGTGTCTTACTCACGCGCCGGAGGGGGGGAGTGGAAGGGGGACTGTGTGGTGTGCGCTCCCCGTACTCCCCCCCCCCCCCACAAACCCACACACCTCCCCACTCCAACTTCCATTTTGCTCACTCCGCTCTACGCTTGCCTTATCAATTTTGTTCGGTACATGAACAAATGTACTGGTGTGAGTATGTACTGGTTTATAATGCTTTACATCTTCAATGAGTGAGGGAGTGGTGGCGGGGGGGGGAGGGGAGGGGAGAATTTTAGAAGACAGACTGATGTATTCGTTAATAGATGGGCAGAGAGAGAGAGAGAGAGAGACCGAGGGGTTGGGGGGGGGGGGCGGACAAGCTGACAAATACAAATAGACTGACAGAAAATAGAAAAATAAATGCGATTGGCTGACATATAGATAGATAGATAGATAGATAGATAGATAGATAGATAGATAGATAGATAGATAGATAGATAGATAGATAGATAGATAGATAGATAGATAGATAGATAGATAGATAGATAGATAGATAGATAGATAGATATAAGATATATATAAGATAGATAGATAGATAGACATAGATCCGGACAAAACGTATTGTACTGGGTGGCTGGTTCCAAACCAAACAGAAACTACCTACTCATGTTATCACCCTTATATACATATCGCTATTGTTGTTGTTGTTTGTTATTGTGTTCATCTATCCCCAGCAAACAAACACTCAAATATATGGAAGGTGCTGTGGGGGCATAAGAAGGTGAGTGCGAGGCTGTTATGGTTTGCTGTGAGCAAGTAATTTAAGACCGACTAGTTAGGTCAACATATGGCTTACTATTGGGTTACGTTCTGGCCCGAAGGAATAGTGAGGGTGGCATAGGAAAGGTCTTGAAGGAGCGGAGGAGGGAGGAAGGGGTGAAAGGGCTAAATATAGGGGGAGGGAGAGCGCAGTGGGGAGGGGGGGGGTGCGGTAGAAGAAAAAGAAGATTTGATGTCGAAAAAACTAAAAAAAAAAGGAACAGAGAAAATAGACAAGTTATCAAGCGCCCAATTATACACGTTTTGTTCCATCTACATTTACACAAGCCGTGTCTTTTCTATTACTCAGATGAACCGGTTAGAACTCAGGGCATCTTTGGCGGAAACGAGGAGAGGGGAAAGGGGGTAATGGGGTGGGGGTGGGGGGAGGGAGAGAGAGGGGAGAGGGCGTTTCAGCGGGGATCCGTGGGCGCATGTCAGGTTTATCTTGAGCCGTTTGACGTTGATGTGTTGAGGCGTCCTCCTGACAGAGAGGGGGCGGGGGAATAATTCTTTACTTTTACCAACTGTCACCCCCACTTATAAAATCGTTATGACGAAAGTCAAGACTTTTTAGTTGGGGGGGAGGGGGAGGGTATGAATGGAGGAGGAGCAGGATACAGGGGCGGAGGTGTAGGTGTGCGATAAGTAGATGGATGGAACCATTTTTATCTCCGCAGCCGCCTGGTTTCGGAATATGTACATCAAGTCAAACAAAAGTAGTGTCGCCGCTGTCTTACATTGATAGATTGGATTTAACTTTTTAAAAAATTTATGTTCGGCTTTCATTTTTATTTATGTTTGGCTTTCATTTTTATTATTTTTTGGCTTTCATTTTTATTAATTTATGGCTTTCATTATAATTATTTAGGACTTTCATTTTTATTAATTTTTGGCTTTCATTTTCATTAATTTTTGGCTTTCATTTTCATTAATTTTTGGCTTTCATTTTCATTAATTTTTGGCTTTCATTTTCATTAATTTTTGGCTTTCATTTTCATTAATTTTTGGCTTTCATTTTTATTCATTTACTTCCACCGTTATTTTTTTTCTGGTCTATAATTATTATTATTTTTTGTATGGAATGTTTCCAAGTTTCACTTTATGTAAATCAGGGGGGACAATAAAGGTGGCTGGGGGATGTTTTCATTTTCTGGTTTACATTTTCAAGAGAAGAAAAAGTGCGTCAATTTATGATTCCTGGTCATATGTTAAATAACACAAAACTGCGTTAACAAATTTGAGCTCGTTATTACTGTTCTACTTAGCAGAGCCGGATTTAGGTCAGTTGAGGCCCAGGGGCATTAGAATATTGTGAGCCCCCTTTAAAAAAAAAAAAAAGGAGACGGGATAAATAAATTATGCAAATGTGACATGTAAATTTTGACGGCGATTAGGAGTCAGGTGGCCCATTGTACGTCCGCTGTTTAATCCAATTAATACAGTGCCGAACCTAGGGATTTGGGGGCCCGTTGGGGGCGGCTTGGCATCTTTAGGGCCCCCTACATTTTGACATTCGACCCCCCATGTTAAGAGGTAATGCGCTTAATATTTAATGTAAAAAAATGTTTTTGGGGGGGGGGCCTCTCCTCAAGCTGGGGCTCGGGGGGGGGACTGTCAAATTTGGACCCCCTCCTCCCCCCCCCACACACCCTAGGTACGCCTCTGAATTAATAGTATAGCGCCTCATCATTGATACGTATAATAATAATAATAATAATAATAATACACAAATATGGCGGCGTTCATACAAATCTACATAAACTGACGGTGCCCAGTCTGGATACTGTGTATTCTGTGGTGTAAAAACAAAACGTCCAACTCGATCGTTGTAAAGTTAACAAAATGTAAACAAATCTAAACAATGTTACAACTGGAAGGCTGTATATTTTATGTATCTTTTTTATTTACAAATGTTTTCTACGGAAATGGTTTGATTGCACAACTTACAACTCACAACCATGTTTATCGGGTCAGAACCAGTGGTATGTAATAACAGAACCAGTGACATGTACTACCAGAACCAGTGATATGTAATAACAGAACCAGTGACATGTAATAACAGAACCAGTGACATGTAATGTACTAGACGTGCGTCAAGACAAGACAAACTTAGAAACTTCGGTCAAATCTTTAACCATCAAAAATAATTGTCACGTTTTTTTAGACTCATCCTCCCACCCCCGACTCATCCAACCCCACCCACCCACCCACCCATTACTTCCTTTACCTCCCCCAGATAAAAACGCTTGGTCAGTCAGTCAGCCAGTCGTCAGTTGTTAATTGTACGACAGTCTCACAGTTTTAAAAAAAAAAAAAAAACACACACACAAGCAATGGGTGAATAAAAAAAAACTTAAGTGATGTAGGGGGGAAAAAAAAACAACGTTCTTCCATTACATGACTTTCATCGACCTACCCCCCCCCCCACCCCACCGCCCCACCCCCAACCTCCATCCCGCCCTTTCCTCTCTAACCCGATCCCGACACTCTTCTCACCCATCTGCCCCACCCATAGCTGAGAAGTTTCAACAGATCATAACACCAGACAAACAATATTTACACCCGAAGACCAGATACTGAAGTACTTCTTAAGCATGTTTGTACTAACACCGCTGACCGACAGATTCTCTACTCTTTTTTCAGGACGACATTGATTGTAGCAAGTTTGTAACGAGGCTGATCAGCCCGTGGGTGGGGGAAGCGGGGTGAGGGTGGGGAGAGGGGAGTATGAGAGATGGGAATTGTGAGGCGTGTATGCAAGATCGGCGTGTCGGGGGGGGGGGCATGCAGGACATAGACTCCCCCTCTCAAACACACACACACATACATACACCTAGATAGGGGGGCCCATCGTATATTTCAATTCATATTTCCTGGTCTGAATGCAATTTTGATCAACCTATGGAAATGGATCTACATGTAATCCTCCCCCCACCCGTCCCCCTCCGCCCCTCGCCATTTCTTTCATTCTATCCAGCGATGGGTTGGGCATTTCAAGGAGTGGATTTATAAGAGCATTGTTATTTGTGAGAATAATTTGACAGAACGCGTAAGTCTAACTTGAAAAAAAAGTACTTTGAAAACACGGCTGTGGTCTCATTCGAATGTCATCGAATCATTCAGTTAATGAATCCTCTCTAATCGTTCAATCAATCAACCAACCGATCGATTAACTGTGTATTCTATCGATCATTAATTAATCATTATGACATTCAATACATTTCTCAAATACCCTGCTTTCATCTATCTATCTATCTATCTATCTATCTATCTATCTATCTATCTATCTATCTATCTATCTATCTATCTATCTATCTATCTATCTATCTATCTATCTATCTATCTATCTATCTATCTATCTATCTATCTATCTATCTATCTATCTATCTATCTATCTATCTATCTAATTATCTATCTGTCTATCTATATATCTGTCTATCTATCTATCTATTTATCTCTATCTATCTATCTATCTATCTATCTATCTATCTATATATCCATCCATCTATCTATCTATCTATCTATCTATCTATCTATCTATCTATCTATCTATCTATCTATCTATCTATCTATATATATATATATCTAATTATCTATCTGTCTATCTATTTATCTCTATCTATCTATCTATCTATCTATCTATCTATCTATCTATCTATCTATCTATCTATATATCCATCCATCTATCTATCTATCTATCTATCTATCTATCTATCTACCTATCTATCTATCTATCTATCTATCTATATATCTATCTATCTAATTATCTATCTGTCTAATTATCTATCTGTCTATATGTCTATCGATCTATATATAGATACTGCTAACGTAAATAGCTCATAGTCTGTTTTTTTTTAGTCTTTCTGTTTCTGTCTGCTTGTCTGACTGTCTATTCCGATAGATGAGTCTGTGTCTCTGTAAATATGCCACCACATCAGCCCCGAAGCGTTAAAATTCTACAGCAGGGGCCAGGCCAAATAAATTTTACTAAGTAGAGCAAACAAGCAGAGGGGGTCAGACATAACGAAGGGGGTAGGGGGCCGGCCCCCCAGGCCCCCC
>JAGDYQ010000012.1:2728011-2874778 GCA_021962125.1 Bulinus truncatus
ACGTGTACACATTTTATAGGCCAGCCCAATATGTGTACGTGTACACATTTTATAGGCCAGCCCAATATGTGTACTTGTACATATTTTATAGGCCAGCCCAATATGTGCACTTGTACATATTTTATAGGCCAGCCCAACATGTGCACTTGTACATATTTTATAGGCCAGCCCAATATGTGCACTTGTACATATTTTATAGGCCAGCCCAATATGTGCACTTGTACATATTTTATAGGCCAGCCCAATATGTGCACTTGTACATATTTTATAGGCCAGCCCAATATGTGTACTTGTACATATTTTATAGGCCAGCCCAATATGTGCACTTGTACATATTTTATAGGCCAGCCCAATATGTGCACTTGTACATATTTTATAGGCCAGCCCAATATGTGCACTTGTACATATTTTATAGGCCAGCCCAATATGTGCACTTGTACATTTTTTATAGGCCAGCCCAATATGTGCACTTGTACATATTTTATAGGCCAGCCCAATATGTGCACTTGTACTAGGCCAGCCCAATGTGTGCACTTGTACATTTTTTATAGGCCAGCCCAATGTGTGCACTTGTGCATATTTTATAGGCCAGCCCAATGTGTGTACTTGTGCATATTTTAAAGGCCAGCCCAATGTGTGCACTTGTGCATATTTTATAGGCTAGCCCAATGTGTGTACTTGTGCATATTTTAAAGGCCAGCCCAATGTGTGTACTTGTACATATTTTATAGGCCAGCCCAATGTGTGCACTTGTACATATTTTATAGGCCAGCCCAATATGTGCACTTGTACATATTTTATAGGCCAGCCCAATATGTGCACTTGTACATATTTTATAGGCCAGCCCAATATGTGCACTTGTACATATTTTATAGGCCAGCCCAATATGTGCACTTGTACATATTTTATAGGCCAGCCCAATATGTGCACTTGTACATATTTTATAGGCCAGCCCAATATGTGCACTTGTACATATTTTATAGGCCAGCCCAATATGTGCACTTGTACATATTTTATAGGCCAGCCCAATATGTGTACTTGTACATATTTTATAGGCCAGCCACTGTCCTAACCTTCTCTTCTGCAGCTTGACACTTTTAGATCATCACTTACCTATTTTTTGTACAAATGAGATTAACGCAGTTTTGATTTGTACAGCAATGTGAAATATATGACAAAAGATTTACACATTTAAAACCACGGAATGGCCACAATGGGTTTTTTTAAATTTGATTTTAAAATTGTTCAATGAAAATGAACTAAAGGGTCGGATCAAATCGCTTACCAGGCTGTACTCGACCACGGACCGTAAATTGACCAAGTCTGGCTGAAAATTGTTTTCAAGATGACTATATCGGCATCCCCCTCTTTAATCGGCATCCCCCTCTCTATAATCAACATTCACCCTCAGTAAAATTCATGCGTATACATATTTTTAATAATAATGAAATACAAACAAAAATGTATAGCAAACAAGGCAATAGTAGAATAAATTAATGAACAGTATTGTCCAGTGTTATCAAAATAATTGGTTTCAAGAACTAGATCGTATCAGCCTTGCTAAGATCACAATAAACGGTTATGACATCTCAAACCATATTGCACCAGTTTTAGATAGCTGAATGAGCGTAGCGTCCACATAAATATCTGACACAATACGGAAACTGATACACATATTAGGCAATTTAAAAAAATTAATTTCTTCGTTTCAAAATTATAAAGGCGAAAAATGGTTCAAAGGGAGTTAATTTATACAATCTACAATATACACTAACATTCATATACAATACACCATATAGTCATGTTTTAGACACCATCAATTTATTTCATTGATCGGAGAATAAAATTTGTCTCAATTTCATATTTAAATTTGGTGAAACTTTCATTGTGTGTTTGGTAAAGAAACAATGGCGTAAATTTTGTAAAAAAAGTGACATTGTTGATGTCAAAAATAAATCTTCACACTCCCCTCCCCCATGTCAAAAACTGTCAAACATTATCAGACCCCCCACACACACACACCAAGTTGTTAACGTAGTTAATGGATGATCCCTATGTTTTTATATTCTTATTTTGAGTAAACTTCTCCAACTAGGTACTGTTGTTACTTACTTAACTTGATGTTCCAAAAAAAAAAATGCTCGATGTCTAATCAGAGACAAGTAATCGATTTTCTGTAACTTATTATCATGGGTGTAATGTTTCTTCAGGAATGAAGATGGGATGATGGGTTGGGGGAGGTGGAAGGGGGGGGAGAAAAGATGAATATCATTCCATTTTCTTTTTCTTTTTTTTTCCAGCTGAAATCTACAAGAAACTATTTAATACTTATTATAGTAATCAAATTTTTTTTTTTTTAGAATTTCGAAGTTTTATGTTACAATCACTAAGTTTTAAGATAAAAAATAAAAAACAATACTTCGATACATTTACAAAATGCGATTTAAATATTTTATTTTGATTTCTGAAACTGTGAAGCAGAACAAGACAAAGGAAACAATAAATAAACAAATACATATCATTTTGTGGGAACAGGAAACGAAACACGACGAGGCCTTCTTGTATTTCTCGCACCAGGGGCGTCGGCTGGCAGTTTCCCATTCGCTTTTTATCTTTTATCTATTATTATTTTGTTGTTTATCTTATCAAAAATACAGGTAGTATTACTTATTTTAAAAGTGCTGAAACAGAATGTTTGTGTTTGTTTTGTTTGTTTGTTTGCTTTTTCGGCATTAATTATAATGCCTGTGGAATAAATTTAATTAATTCCATTGAAATATTTAATGAGGCTGTCAAGCAAGAAAAATCACAAACAAACGAATTGATAAACACTTGTGTAGAGTAGAAGTAAACATTTGGTGAGAAAAAGAATCAATAAAAAAAAAACTATGTTTTTTTGAGCGAATATTTTCTGGTAGAGTTAATTGGCGACATACTAAGTCATTTAAGGACATATTGTCTAAGTGGCCGATAAGGCGACACGCTAAATGCTTTAAAAGGAAATAGGGCAATTCGCTAGGTGCTAAAAGGAAATAGGGTAATTCACTAGGTGCTTAAATGAAATAGGGCAATTCACTAGGTGCTAAAAAGAAATAGGACAATTCACTAGGTGCTAAAAAGAAATAGGACAATTCACTAGGTGCTAAAAGGAAATAGGGCAATTCACTAGATGCTAAAAAGAAATAGGGCAATTCACTAGGTGCTAAAAGGAAAAATAGGGCAATTCACTAGGTGCTAAAAAGAAAAAGGACAATTCACTAGGTGCTAAAAGGAAATAGTGCAATTCACTAGGTGATAAAAGGAAATAGGGCAATTCACTAGGTGCTAAAAAGAAATAGGGCAATTCACTAGGTGCTAAAAGGAAATAGGGCAATTCACTAGGTGCTAAAAAGAAATAGGACAATTCACTAGGTGCTAAAAGGAAATAGGGCAATTCACTAGGTGCTAAAAAGAAATAGGAGAATTCACTAGGTGCTAAAAGGAAATAGGGCAATTCACTAGGTGCTAAAAAGAAATAGGACAATTCACTAGGTGCTAAAAGGAAATAGTGCAATTCACTAGGTGATAAAAGGAAATAGGGCAATTCTCTAGGTGCTAAAAGAAAATATTTTCTTGGAGAGAAATAGGTCTACACTCTACACAGTACACAATGTGTTTTGAAATACATTTGAGAAAAGCAATAGCATAACATCAGGGTTGTTAGTATCGTAGTATCGGTATCGGCCAATATAGTATCGGCGATACTTTTTAGTATTGGTTGCTGTATTCCGATCCTTTTTGTATCAAGTATTGATTTGTGTATCGCTGATACATTTTGAATGAAAAATTTTCGATACTCGATACCAATACTTTTCTATTGGTATTTTAAGAATGTATTATATATAACAAACTTTAACAAAAAATTTACTTTGTATCTTAAAATATTCAAAATGAAAAAAAAAGTATAATTCATAAACCCAATAGAATAACCCTACTGTTTGAATGTTTATCAGTTTTGAGTAATAATAAAAAATAACAAAAGTGTACTGTTCATACAATTCAGAAAAAAAAATTGCAGAAAAACAATAGCGATTTTAATACATTGTTTTAAAAGTAATCTACATACATTCAACCCACCGGCGGCGGAACGAAATATTTTAAGGGGGGGCAAGCCAAAATTCAAGGGGGGGGTACCGCCCCCCCTTGAAAATTTAAGGAGGGGCAAGACAAAATATGACCGAAAGACAAATTTTATCCCCTTAATTCTATAGTAGAATATAGTAATTCTGTAGCAAGTATTTAATCGATATTATTAAAAAATAATATATTAAAAAAATAAAAACGAACATTGAGCACTTCTGTCGTCAACTGTTTAGTAATGTCAGTTTGTTCACAAATTTAATAGTGAAATTAGATCAGAAAATTACTGATAACTATTATCATGAATGATGATGAATATGAAACCGGAAACGGGAAACTCAATAAACAAAAAGTAATTTATGAAAAGATAATAAATAATTGTATTTTCTTTAAAAATTACATTTGCCGTCATTCGGTAGATGGCAATACTTCTCTATACTTATAAGCAATGTTCCCTCTAAGCTGAGCGCGTGAGCGATCGCTCACACGAATTCAGAGCGTCGCTCATACTACACGTACGATCGCTCACTCCGACGGACGACATCGCTTAAATCGCTCACAAATTTTGGCCTGAAAACAAAATGTCGCGCAGAGACAAAAATTTTGCTCGCTTCATATCACACCTTAGAGGGAACATTGCTTATAAGACGCATTTGCTATCTGTCTGTCTGTTCCCTTAAAATTCAAAGATCCAGACAACCAAATAACGTGAAATTTGATACACGCAGTTTACGTTATAAAGTTACAAAAAAGACTGTCAAACTGTCTTTTTTTAATATGTGAGCCCCCCCCCCCCAGCATTTTTTGCTGGTTGCGCCACTGGGTACACGTACACAAAATTACATGGGGAATGTTCTTAAACAGGTTTCGTTCCATCTCAATGGGTACTTTAATTGTAATTAATTATTTTGGATATCAAAGACATGAAAATCGGCAAACTTTTACCCCGATTTCAGGTTTTACGAGCTTCTCTCCCACATAGCTAACTTACTATAAATATGATCGGTACGGGGAACCAAATATCACATCACTTACTACATTATTACATTCCATTCCTTCATCCATAGGAATTGTCATCTTTTGATACAGTCATGCCTAAGAGAGAGAGGAGTGGAGAGAGGGAGGGAAAGAGGGAGGGAAAGAGGGAAAGAGGGAGGGAGGGAGAGAGGGAGGGGAGGGAGAGAGAGAGAGGAACTGCCAAAAATGTTGTGTATCGCATAGCTTTAAGATAAATGTACCCTTTTATTGCAATTTGCATGCAAATAAACCCTTTTTTACGCGTCTTATTTTATATCTTAATTAAACGTCAAATTACGCTTCTTAAATAAACAGAAAACATTATTTTATACCCGGGCAAAGCCGGGTAATTGCAACTAATTTTAAAATATGCCACAACAACTCAATAATGTGATTACTGTAAAATGTCAATTAATTATAATTTCTTTCAAACATTAAATTTAAGAAATAAATAAATCAAATGAATTATGAAAATGAAAATGATACATATAAACTAAAATGAATTACAAAGTTAAAAAAGTTAAAATTTTAGGGGGGGCAGACTGGAAATTCAAGGGGGGGGCGCCGCCCCCCCTTAAAAGTTTTAGGGGGGGGGCCGCTGCCCCCCCTGCTCCGCCGCCAGTGATTCAACCACTGCTAGTAATCATAGCCATCAACCCTACCAATATGAACACCAACCACCTCCCATCCAATACAACCACGGTTGGCGAGTTGAAGGAAAAATTAAATTTTAATTTTCTTTCGAAATTTTTGCTTTCCGTGCCGATATCTATAAATGTTATTCTTATACTCTTTCATTCATTTACTTTCTTTCTATCAACTATTTGTTCAATGTTTCAATGAACGACAGAAAACTTTATTTCTTTTTTGATCGACCAGTCATTTATATAAAAACTAAAAAAAAAATGTGCACTCTTTATATTTTAAATAATAATATTTTTTTGTTCTCAAAAGTATTGGTATTGTATTGGTATCGATTTTTGGCAATACATTTTCCCTTGAGTATTTGTATTGGTATTGGCCATACTATTTTCATGAAGTATTGGTATTGGTATTGACAATACAATTTAAGAGTATTGTTAACAACCCTGCATAACATACGAAGTAATTTAAGGAAATGCATTTAAGAAAAACAACATGGTTGCAAATGTTTAGCGCTTTTAGGAAATATCGTCAAGAAGGGTTCCACGAATTTTCGACCCCGGACAGTTCGACCCCGCCATTTCGACCTCGCGATACTTCGACCTCGCGACATTTTGACCCCGCGACACTTCGACTCCGGGACAGTTCGAACCCGGACTATTCGACCCCGTCAGCTGATAAAAATAATATTTGAATTATTATTTCTTTGTTTTAAATATGTTTAGTAACTTTGTTCGAAACGTCGATTGACAATATCAATTTTGAAAACAATAAAAAAAAAATGCTTGACAATATCAATTTTGAAAACAATACAAAAAAAAAAATGCTTGACAAAATCAATTTTAAAAACAATACAAAAAAAAACAAAACACTGAAATTAAAAACGTGGGTTATATTTGTTACTTTTGATGCTTTTTAAACATAAAAGCGTGCCTTGAAATTATATACATAGTGCTTTGTCATGGAAAATACACAAGAGTCCATATGTAATATTGAAGATGTATTTGGAAAACGAGAAGTAACTCAAATTTTAACATTTAACAATGTACTGAAAGTATCCGATATTGTGTTTGCACCTTTTTTGTTTCGATACTAAATTGAAGCTTTCCCTTAGAGTTGTAACTTTAAAAAAAAAACAACTTAGGTAATTTACCATTCAAATATGTCTTTAAAATGTATACTCCAGTAGAAGCCTTAGAGATTGGGGGGGGGGGGGCTGTGGCAATCACCCTGCACCTGAGACTGAGAGGGACCAAGCCCCCCACGCCTAAGTCGGTCCGCGCTTGGACATTTTTTTATTGTAACCTATGTATAACTTTTTTTCATGTCGTGGTTAGCTCCCTTGAAGTTCTTACCTTGTGACGTGTGCGTGTTCTCAATCCTTTCAATGTAGATAGATATAAATCAACAACGATTTTATTTTTCAATTAGTCTCACTCACATAATCCTTAGATTCGTTTTACTATTGCATTTTTAGCTCTGAGATAAAATTCCAAATTTAATACAATATTAGAGGCTACTATTGTATTTGAAAGATCCAGTAGATTTTAGCTTTTCGATTATTCGGCCTTATGTTGCGCAATGGCATTTCCGAAATTCCCAAAGCCGGATACACCGTAGTCCATAAATGTTAATTAACTGCCTTGTAAAAATATTGCTAGCTAAGTCGGATGGTGTGGTGGTCGGATAATTGAGAACCAAACAGAGGAGAGTTTATTGTACTCGTGTAATATTCACACGTAAATATGTAGAATTTCGTATAGGTGCCTTATTCACTTTCTTTGCTCCAAGGCCCAGAATCTCCCTCGGTGTCCCTGCTACGGGTTCACGTTGCTTAATTTTTACGTGATATATTTATAGTTGTGGCTCTCGAAAAAAAGGTCACTAAAGTCAGTTTATCAAAATTTGTTGAGTAAAATTAATTAAATAATAGAAACAACAGGCATGTTAGGAGCCATAAAAAAGTAACCTCATTGTAAAGCCACACAGTGTTATGCAATAAAACAAACACATTATAAAGTCACACAGTGTTATACAATTAAACGAACACACTGTAAAGCCACACAGTGTTATGCAATAAAGCAAACACATTATAAAGCCACACAGTGTTATACAATAAAACAAACACATTATAAAGTCACACAGTGTTATACAATTAAACGAACACACTGTAAAGCCACACAGTGTTATGCAATAAAGCAAACACATTGTAAAGCCATACAGTTTTATACAATAAAACAAACACATTATAAAGCCACACAGTGTTATACAATAAAACAAACACATTGTAAAGTCACACAGTGTTATGTAATAAAACAAACACACTGTAAAGCCACACAGTGTTATGCAATAAAACAAACACACTGTAAAGCCACACAGTGTTATGCAATAAAACAAACACATTGTAAAGCCACACAGTGTTATACAATAAAACAAACACATTATAAAGCCACACAGTGTTATACAATAAAACAAACACATTGTAAAGTCACACAGTGTTATGTAATAAAACAAACACACTGTAAAGTCACACAGTGTTATGTAATAAAACAAACACACTGTAAAGCCACACAGTGTTATGTGATAAAACAAACACATTGTAAATTCCCACAGTGTTCAAAGACATTACATTTAGGGGGCGTTGATACTATAGTTCATTATTTAACTTTATATTGAGGGAGTGTGGATTTTCATATATAAATATACATATTACATATATATATATATATATATATATATATATATTTCTTTTTTATAAATATTTATTTTTGGGAAGCTGAGGAGGAGGTAGGGAGGGGAGAGAGTTTGACATGTTTTGAGGAAGGAAAGAGGGGTGTCTAAAATGTGCTTAAAATTGTTGACATCATTAATATAAATTATGAGACTAATTCACTAATTAAAAACATACAGCCAACCTCAGGACGGCAGCCAGAAAATCCAGGGCCTCTAAGAGAGTATGAGAACTGGGGCCTCCCTTAAAGGCCTCGATTTTTTACATCCCCTTCCCAAGCGGCGGCCCTGCTAACCGATGGGTTGATGTGTGTGTGAGCTAGAAAATGTTTGGAAATATTTATTTTAAAAAATGGATATTGTCAATACATCATTAGGGGCCTTCTATCTTTAATCACAAATACACATGATCTCATTTCCCGTAACGGATTGTTCGGTTTATGATGTATCACAAGATGTCCCCATTAATCCAGCATCAAAGTAAGTGTCGTCCCAGTGAACCTCCTTCTCCACTCTTATATTCCGTCATATTTACCCTACTGGGCTGGTAATAGACTATGGTAGCGGCCTTGGGTGTAGGCAAATGCCTTGCAATCAGGCCCGTAGTGTGCAGGGGGCCGCCCCCCCCCTGCGTTTTGTCTGGCCCCCCTCTGCTTGTTTGCTCTACTTAGTAGCATTTATTTCCGCCCCCCCCCCCCCCCCCCCCGCTATTGGCCTGGCCCCCTGCTATTGGCCTGGCCCCCTGCTGTAGAATGTTCACGCTACGGGGCTGCCTGCAATTTTAGTTTTTTAATTTTTTTTTTTTTTACATTTTATGTCTACACAGGCCATACGCCCCCGCGTACAGCTAAGGTCACCAATACACAACACTTTTACAAACTAAAGTACTTTTATTATTTAAATTGTATTGACCATGTATCAGGCAGGGTATTCTAAATGTGTACTGTTCTCTTGAAATACACTTAATGTAACTTAGTACTCGAAGCGGAACGCAAGTGCAACATTTCCTTTGAACGCCACCGTTAATCAAAAAGCAAACGAAATATTTATAAGTGCGACACTTCTATTTTTTTTTTAAATCAGAGTTAACATACAGTAGAGAAGCAACACTAATATTGTTTAGCTCTCCACCTCTTTTTTTCTGGTTGAAAAAAAAAAAACTCATACTGAGAAAAATCTACATAGTTTCTTTAGTTTTGACGTCATTAGCTTTTGCGATACACGATGTTACCTAACAAGAGTCCTGACCAATCAGCCAATCACGTTAGACCACATCGGGTTCACGAGTAATGGCGTAGAGATCACGGGTCGTACCAAGTTTGCCATGCCAAGGGAGCAATCATTTAAAAAAAGTCGTGACATTTTATTACTTAAGTCAGCTGCTGAATTTTGCAGGGTTCATATGAGCTTTATTCTTAATAAAGCTTAGTATATTCCCTATTTCATTTCATTTACTTCAGCCATTCCGTAATAATATTTAATGTTTCGATAGAGCTGACTCCCCCTTTTTCGGCCTTTCTTACCTCACCTGTTAGGCGTGAGGATCTGTTTGTTCATTGCCTTTGCTGGAGGAAGAGTTTTATTTTTTTTTAGTAGTGGAATTAATAATTCCTATATTTCGGATTTTTAGTGTTTATCAGTTTACTAATCAGGGATTACGAATACGGGGATTTCTTTTGTTTTTTCATTCAAACTCTGGTGACACGAAAAATTAACGTGTACACCACCATCGCCATTTCACAATGGATATCTCCTTCACCAAAACGACTGAAGAGGTATGTGCATACTTCGGCGTTGATGAAAACGTAGGATTATCAGAGGAACAAGTTAAGAAAAATACAGAAAAATATGGACCAAACGGTAACTATTTTAATCTCGGCTTTGTTAATAACACGTAAATCATAGCTTCCTGAACATTCTATAGTTTTTTCTTGTAGTTGAATATGCGGTCTGTCCATTCCAACTCTAAACCCGAAGAAATGACGAAGCCATCGAAGCTAGGCGATATATTTAAAACTTTTGTAAATTTGAACATCGTCGTATAATTTTGACAGTTTTCAGCAGTTTATAGCTAATTTTAAATTGTATTGCTAAGAATTATTAGTAAGGTTTTCTTTCAGTAATATAAAAAAGACGAAACTGTCCTTTTATCAGGAAGTCGTTTCAGCTGAATGTCACAACAATGAATAATGATTAATTTCAAGAGCTAACTGTAGTGTTATGGTTAATACTATTTTTTTTTCGACAATATCTTTAAGTATAAAACATTATCACTTGCCAGAATAAAAAAAGTAATTTAATGGTAATGTCTGATATAGACTTAATATATTAGTAATTACTGGAGCATAATTTATTATCATAGTACTAAATAATCTATGATTCAAAGTAAATCTAAATGCTTCACAACACTTTTTCTTGGATTTTAGCCTAAGAAAATTTTCTGGTTAATAATTAGAGAATGAATAATGACTACTATTTTGTTTCAATAAACATTTAAAAGAATCTATTGAGTTTATTACATGCTTGAAAATTATTTTGGTACTTTTTTATGACTAAAAAAGTATAAGGCCTTAAGCCTAAGAGATCTAAAGTTACCACTTACCCTCTGGAGATTTTAGATCCAGAGATAATTTAGAGGATGCAGCAAAGACTGTTGATTATTGCTAAATTTTTTAATTGGCTGTTACTAGTGTTACTTGTACAATAATTTTTTGCTCTGAATTCTTAAAGTCACAGTCATGCAATATTAATAAAACCACTCTGCACTCATCATTGATCTACATTGTTTATCCCCATGAAACCCTCTTGAACGTCTCCCCGTTATATTGAAATTCGTCCCCTAAATACATTTAAAAATATCTTCCTAATAAAATTGAATAAGTTCATATTATCCTAAAGTACCTAACAATAAACTCTTCCCTTGTCCCAAACAACAATAAAACATAAGTCTAGCTGGGGAATTCTTAAAGCGCAATATTGCACAGTAAACGCATGAAAAATGAGCAACATAAGTGTGTTCCCTCTGAAAAATAATATCACTGGTCATCTCAGACTGTCTAGGGAAAAAATTATTTAAATCTATTTAGATCCCTCATTGAAAAAAAATTATTATTTTAATAAAATTTTAAACAGATTGTGTATTTTATAATACTTAGTGATATCTTATGTTCATGAGACAAAGAACCAAACAAATATTACCTTAATGAAAGTTATAAAAAAAATCCAGAGATCCTGTAGTACTAAAATACTTGTTATATCAAATTAACACGATATGTGATGTGATATATTGTTATGAATTGTTTCTAATAGGATTGGTAGTTTCATAATTTTGTTTATTTTAAAAGTTCTTTTGATATATATAAGAAAAAATAATAAAATAAAACTCCAAATTTACCAACTTTAAGAAACTTGAGTGTTGTCAGATTAGGTAGGTTCGTTAAATTTTTTTCTCTTTTAAAGAAATTCAACAATCAGCAGCTGAGCATTATCTTAAAACTATCATAAAGTAAAAGCCAAACTATGTCCATTCAATTACAATTGCCACATTTTTTTTTAATATCGGTTTAACAAAAAGTTATTTAATTTTGCAAAAGTAATAGAGACAAATTTTGACATTGTATTTTACAAAAATAACTGTCATCAGAAACCCACATGGAGAAAAGCTCTGTATAATATTCATAGTTATTTAGAAGGCTCTCTCATTTTACTATTTTGTCTGCCTTCACTGTCACAAGTTTAATCACAATTTTTTCTCTTTAGTCTGTCAGCCTTGCTCATTATTATATACTAGCTGTACCCTGCAAAAGCTTTGCATAGAGTTATATCCCCTTATGCTTGATCGGTAGGCTAGGTTATTTTTGGTTTCGGGCTGATCCGATTTTTTTCATGGTTGTATTTTAAACTGGAATACTGTTGTATTCATTCTTTACTTTCGATTTAACGCACACTGGAAATGAATATTATTATATATATTATTCAAATTGTTAATTAATTAGATAATTATGCATTATACAGATTGCCTTCGCGTTTATGAATTTTTGTTTCCTGTAGAAACACCTGAGTTGGTGTTTTTATAACTTGAGATATTTATCTCATTGGGTTTTAATGTAACTTATTTCAAGTTTATTAATTTAATATCATTTAAGTAAATTGTTATTGAGAACTGTTTTCACCTTGTTAAAAATTAATTTGAAATTTTTAAAACAAATTATGTTACATTTATGGTACATTTTTAAGAAGTTAAATACTCAGCCCTGACTTTAAAAAAAGGTTATTTTCTGTTGGCAATTCCTTTAAACTAGAAAAAGATGGTAATCATCACCTTCATAGCATTTGCAAAAAAAATATTGGTGCTACTACATTATTATTAGCTTTCAGTTCGAAATAAGAGAATTTTCTTAAATGATAAAAGAAAAAAATTCATATAAATGCATATATCGATGCACATGTATATATGTATATATATATATATATAAATATTAATATTTATTCCTTAAACTCCTTGCGGAGCAAGGGCCTCAGCAATCACTGTTCAACACGCTCTGTTATGGGAGGCATTTTTCAGTTCCCCCCATGTTTGGTTGCAACTTTTCATCTCCTGTTTGCATGACTTTCTCCAAGTGGTCTTTGGGAGGTCAATCTTTCTCTGGCCTTGTGGATATCACTGCAGATATACATGTATATAAATGAATAAATATACACATATATAAATGCTCTTTTCTGTTAAAAATTATTTTGCTTTAAGATTGTCAGAAATGATTTAAAAATTTTATATTGTAGGACTCTGAAATATATATATATATATTTATAAAATTGTATATTTATCGTATAGAATGAACATTTACTGAATTTTTGTTTTCTTTTTTTTCCAGAGCTTCCTGCAGAAGAAGGTATAGTAATTTAATTATTTTTTACTTAGAATTTAGTTAATATGTATAACATAAAAAAGCTGTCCTTAATGTGTGGCTTAGGCTAGCAGTGATTAAAACACTTCTTATATAAATATACTAGACATATGAGTATTTTAAACTATTTAAGCCTAACCACATTGCGGGTTTGACTAGTATGGCTTATATTGCATCATTAAACTCGATAAGAAATTCGTCTGTTAAAATTGCTTATGTGATCAACAAAATTTCTTGATTCCTGTATATTCAGCCTTCCTTATTTAATTTGCAGTGATTTAAAGTAACTCATTTTAAAGAATATAATAAAAAAAATTGGTATCTTATGGGGTATAAAGGTTAATGTTGAATACACTATTATAGCATTGCATGTTTCTTTTGAATGTAAAAAATTTGAACCGTTTCAAAGTATATTACTTTTTTCATTCTGCAGGCAAACCTTTATGGGAACTTATTTTGGAACAGTTTGATGATCTTCTAGTTAAAATTTTGCTACTTGCTGCTATAATTTCATTTGTAAGTACATTACATGTGATAGTGCTGTGAAATGTCGCCATGACTCCTTTTGCCACAGAATGTATATTAAATAGATTGCCCATTTGCTATATATAAAGTCATACAATTATGTTTTTGAGATTTGTCATTTAATGCGGGATGTCCTTTCCTGTATCGAGAAATGTCTCCCATTACAACTTTAGTGAAAGCTCAGAATTTCAAGCAATTAAATCTCATTAAAAAGTTGTCAATTTTTTTTACCAGCATTTTTACAAAGCCATAATATATAATTCACCTTGGTCCAGTTATGTTTCAACAAACATAATTTTATTAGTGGTATCAGTGTTTCTGTGGTTTCATCAGCATTAAATGGTATATTTTTCCAATCCAAAAAGATGTGCATTCTGTTTAAAATATATTCTGTGCCTATCTTTTTTATGTGTAGTCAGATTAGTTTTGAAAAACGTCCCTATAATAGTTATCAAATGTTAGTGCATTCATTCAGTTTTAGGTAGAAAGACCTATTACTAATATAATATACTAGCTGTACCCCGCAAAGCCTTTGCAGGAAGATAGACTTGTTAAGCCATTGCCGAACCTAGGATTTTAGGGCCCTGCATTTTGACATTCGATACCATGACATGAGATTATGTACTTAATATTTAATGTAAAAAATAATTTTGGGGGCTCCCCTAAAGCAGGAGCCCGGTGTGACTTTCGATTTTGGACCTCCCCCCAAACCCTAGTTACGCCTGTGTTAATTTTTTTTTTTAAGTTATGAAATAATTAAAAATCTAATTAGTTCTAGTTTTTTAGGCCTATATTGTTATTTTGTAATTAAGAAATAATTCAAAGCCGTATTTATTTAAAAAATAAATATTATAAAAGCTGAGAACTTAATTAGTATAGAAATTTGCAGAATTTCTTTTTTAAAATATTATATTGACTTTATTTACAAAATTAGATACGAAAACGCGGTCAATAGTCTTATCGTCGCCGACGTAGGAGATTTTCGATTATTACTATTGTTTACGTCTGATGATGTTAAAATGCTCTGTTGTAATAAAAACTACAATGATTTGAATGGTATTATATGCTAATTATTAATTTTTGATACTGGGGACTTTTACATTTCATAATTAAAAGCACAGAAACTATTGAAAACTGTAGATAGTATCAAAAAGAAATATTGAATCGAGACTCAGGGGATGACGCCATTTTGAATTCTTGTTTTCCGCTTTCGATTTAACGCACACTGGAAATGAATAATATTATATATGATTACTAAATAATAGTATTGTAATGTAAGAAAACAAACGCAAACTGGTTTGATCCATAATATTGCCATTGATTTAAAAAGAACATATATTGTATACCGAGCTTAAAGGTAGTTAAAATACGTAACTTGTTTAGAATCCAGAATAGATTATATGTGATTAGGGTTCGAAGTTGCGTAAGTTACCGTAAATTACGCGTAATTTACGGTAACGTAATTTTGGAAAATTACGCGTAAATTACACGTACATTACTGTAATTTAAAAAAAGGCATATTTGACTGCCATTTTTAATTGTTTCTGTCGCAATTTGTTGTGTTAACAGCGGCCATTAATTAATTTCAGTGATTAGGAGTACCATCTACATCCGGCCACAAGCCTAAACCGGAAGTATTCGTTTGGTAAAACAGCGTAAACCGTACAGTATATTGTTTGTTTTAATCGTTTCAGTAAACATAATAAAATAAATATTTCAATAAGGAAGCCAAAAATCTGGTTAAAAATAAGACAAAATCATAAAAATTTTCTACACAATGCCGCCATGAGATGTATGGCAAGTGGCCGCAAGCCAAACAGGGAGGTTATAAAACCCAAAAATCAAAAAAAAAAATAATTTTTAAACATTATCTATATATGTTCCAAATGTCATGAAACGTATAGAAAACATTTTTCCCTGACTTGAAATTTTTTTATTGTAATCTGGAAAAAACCAATTTTTTTTATAAACATTATCTATAATAATATATGTTCCAAATGTCATGAAACGTATAGAAAACATTTTACTGTGTATATTGCTTCCGTCGATCGCGTCGGCCGCATTACGCTGCGTATTGCACCCACGTCGCCTTATTTCGCTGCGGATTGCACTAGCGTCGATCACATGTGCCGTCTTTTGCTGAGTTCGGCAACCGCGGCGGCCGTATTTCCCGCCACATTGCACCGTCCAGCGTTGACCGAATTAGACGGTATTACTCAGCCAAAGATGGCCGCCGCTGATGAGGTCAGTACACGACGAAATACGTGGACGACGGGGCAAATTAGTATGACCGGTAAATTACAAGTAAAAACATTTGAAAACATTATTAAAAATACACCTGCTAGCAATCAGTGAGCGTGAGCAACAAAAGGAACATACATTTTCAAGTAATTGGGCATTAATGACACCCGTAATTTTGACGTAAATTACGCGCGCCAATCTTACGCGTAATTGTCGAACCCTAACCAGCGTCAATCACGTGTGCCGTCTTTTGCTGAGTTCGGCACCCGTGGCGTTGACCGAATTAGACGGTGTTACTCAGTCAAAGATGGCCGCCACTGATGCAGTCAGTACACGACGAAATACGTGGCCGATGCGGACGACGGGCAAATTAGTATGACCGGTAAATTACAAGTTAAAACCTTTGAAAACATTATTAAAAATACACCTACTAGCAATCAGTGAGCAACAAAAGGAATATAAATTTTCAAGTAATTGGGAATTAATGGTACATGTAATTTAGGCGTAAATTACGCGTGCCAATCTTACGCATAATTTTCGAACCCTATATGTGATACAAATAATAATCACTTAATTAATATAAAATATTAAATTGGCAGCTTTTTTCATTGTTGATTTTTCTGGTTAAGAAAGAATAGAGTGTTTTTGCAACTTGCATAATTTTTTCTGAAGCATTATATGTGTATACTTGTTTATATTTATTTATTGTTAGAGTAATTATTTTGTATACTACATTGTTTATACTGGGAAATGTAAAATTAATCTGTTGAGAAATGTTACTTGTATGCACATTTATGTTGGGGGGCGGAATTTGAATTTTTTTAATATTGTCTATTAGGAAATATACTTGGTTCTTAGTATCTGAAGATTTTTGGTTTTCTTGTTACGGGTGATCGATATCAGAGATGGTAGTGAATTTACTTGTGTTAGGCTTGAAGGTTACTTTTAATGCTCGACCTATTATTTCTTTGCTTATTGTATTCATTTTATTTGCCCTTCACAAAAGTACTGGTTAAATTTTATTTTTATTGCTAATTCTGTTTAAATGTACACTTTAATTTGAGTAAACTCAGTGTTGATTCATAAATTTGCAGTTTTTTGTTATGTGGACCGAAAAATTGTAAAAAAAATTGATGCTTTCTAAAAAAAAAAAATAATTGTTCTTATTGCTACAAATTAAGGCTTTTTAATAGCAAAAATTCTTTTGAAAGTCACTAGAACACTCTTGGACACTTATCATTTTCTGAAACGAATTTCTCTACATTTATGTAATGTCAAAGCTCTGTTTACGAGCATAATTCATTCCAGAAAGGTGTTTATATCCCATATCGCTATTTTATCAAAGCAGATTTCTCCAAAAGAAGTAGTGGAAACAGATGATTGGTTTTAGAAAACTATTTAAATACTCTAATGCGTTTTTTTCTTCATGTGTTTGATGACTATACAAGTGACACATGCTGAGACCAAGCCTTGTTCATATTTTTTTTTTACATTTTCTCATGAAGGCAAATTTTATTAATAATTTTTACTCCTCTAGTGGAACACTTGTTTGATTGTAGTCCTTATAAATATTTCACCCATTTATAGTTTACATATGTCAGTGAGTTATTCATCACTTTGCTCATTTCTGATACTCAGTGTGCTCCAGCTTATCTCATTCTTATCTGTGTTATATTAACTTCCTAAACAGCTAGAGAGTGCTTACCAAGACCCATAGTTCAGCTGGCTAGCATACAGTGGTTGTTTGTAAAAATTACAATTTGAGAGGCTGGCTTGTAATGACATTTATGTCACCTGCCAGGGTAGTAAAATGTGATGTACATCCTATTTCATTAATACTTTACTCACCATGTCAAAGAGTATTCATACTATTTATAGCACTCAAATCTTTGCTTAAAAAAAAAAAGAGAGTACTTATACATGTTGTGGAAGGGCTAGTTGGTCATGATGGGTTAATTTTTTTTTAAATTTTATTATCTCTGTCATTGTCTGTTTTGTATTTTAGCTTGTGTGTATACATTGACAACACTATTTTTTTCTTCTGAAGCTTTTTATGGCGTATGTTTGACACAGTAAATTTAAGGCTAAATGTGCATTCTTGATGACATTACACTATTTTAAAACGTTCAAGTCAATTAAATTCCAAATCTAATTACTTTTTTTTTGGATAACATTTGTAAAAAAAAAAAAAAGGAAAATAGCGGAAAGAAAATATTAAACAACAGATTATTTAGTCTCTAGGTTATCACACTGTCAAACAAGAAAAATACATTTGACACCAAAAAGTATCATATAAAAACAATGTTTTAAAAATAGACTAATTAAAATGATATAAAAGATAAAAATATATTTCCTTTGGCATAGATCATATAAATATTAATTTTGAGTAAAAATCTGCATGGGTGCCAGACATATGTGAAATAATGAATACATATTGGCACTGGAACTTTTTTCTCTCTCCATTGGTATATTTCAATACTAACAGCTTATATGAACAAAATTTAAAACAAAGTTGTCTAAAGGTGGCTACGGGATGACATTGTTGAGTATAAAACAAATCAACCAATTTTAACAGGAACCTGTGAGGATATCCTTTTTTTTTATTTTAAAATTTAACTTGTGATACATTTGTAGATCATTAACGGTCTTTTAAGAATTTTTTTTTTTTTGTTGACGTGTATAAGTCGGAGAGCAGTTGTCTTGTTGCGTCTCCCTTTGGGCTGACCAGGAAGTAGGATGGGACAGCTACAACCTCCTGCCAATGTGTGACACGGTATTTGACAGTAATTAATAACTGGACCCGAATGGCCATTCACTTTGTTTGCTGAACTGAGATTCACACACGGTACAGTCATTACGGCGTACCACTCGATTATGCGTTTAACTGTCTCGGGTAAACTCGCGTTATTCATAATACATTTGCTTTGGTTTCGCCGGTGTCTTTGCCGATCAATAACCGCAACTCTGCATGAGCAGCTTAACCATTTTCTTGTCTGTTTATGCTAGTTTCGTTGGCTGGTCTGTTTGACTTATTTCATTAATTTCTAAACTGTCACCCACTGGGGCTGGTGTGGGTCTGTGGTCCAGTGAGGGGGCATCATGCCCCGGGCGCTACTTACAAAGGGGCGCCAAATGGTATATTTTACATTTAAAATAATATGGTTTTCGAATGGGGGGGGGCTATAATGGTATTTTGCCCCGGGCGCGAGTTAAGCTCGCTACGCCACTGCTGTGGTCCTCCTGTCGGTTGGGAGACGATCTCTCTAGCACACAGTCTAGTGTAATCTGATTACGTGTGCTGGGAACATCGACATACTCGTCTCATAGAGTGGGGGTGGATGGGGAAATTGCACACTCACACACACAAATACATATATATATATATTGGTTGTTTGTGGCGGTGGGGCCACATGGGTATGCTAATTCCTACCCCATCTCCCCATCGTTTACCTAGGCGTAATGGGGCCAATCTCCCAACATTTGGGTTACTGTGGTCTTTTAATAGACCGCACCTTGCTTGTACATGGAACTTGAAACCCTGTCTGAGGAAACAGGGTGGAGGTATATAAATAGCTGACCTTAACCGTTTAACCCGATTTCTTTTGAGGTGAAAGAGTGTCGTTATTCTACCTTGATAGAAAGATGTTTTTACCCCACAGTGAAATAAATTCCCACCTTCCATGTTTTTAATTCACTCCCTCAATAGTGTTAAAGTAGATTCGCAGTGAATGTTATTATTTTGTCACGTGGTTCATATGTAAACAAAATACCGTCCAATTTTTTTTCTATGAACCAGTCATCCCTTCATATTGCAACACGTCCATTTGTCGTTTTCATCTGTTGATGATTTAGTATGCGTGTTTATAATTTGTTCAAGCTGTTTGGAAAATAATACCATAATATATTTGAGATTTGTCGAGCCCCCCCCCCTCGGCCGTTTATGGCTATTGTGATTAATAGACGATCAATACTGTAGGCATACGTCATGATGGCAGTGTTTTTAAACGTTTGAATGTCACAACAGCCTTTAAGTGACTGCTTTGTCTGGCTTAAGGCTTATTGATTGATCTTCGGTAATGTCTTTTAGCGTACGTTGCTCTTTCATAGCGCGCGCAATCTCACAGGCATGTCATGGGAAAGGGGATTGGGGAGGGGTGGGGGGTGTTCGGATGGTAGATGTCTGCCTACGGTTCAGCTACCGGGCACTTGAAATGTTATTCTTCAGTATTGATTTATACTTTACATTTTGTTGTGTTTTTGACAGTCGTACAGAGCTGTTTGAAACAAATACAGTCGAATCCGCTTAATTGGGACACACCGGGAGCGATGCTTTTTGTCCCAATTAAGCGGCTGTCCCAATTAAACATACAAACTTACTATTAGCTTCTTGGTTTGGTTCCTTTGAGATTTGTCCCAAATAAGCGGCTGTCCCAATTAAGCGGAATCCACTGTACAACAGATATCATTGGATGATGATACCAAGTGGACCGACATTTACAACTCGTTAATATTCTTCTAGTACAGGGGTTGGTCAAACTACCGTTTGTAAAAAAAAAAATGGTCCGCGTTCCGCTCCCCTTCGCACATATGCATTTGGATTTACGATCTGTTTATAAGTCACACAGCATTAGCTGCTTACATGTACTTTAAAACTTTGACTCTATTAACCTGATCACCGTATCACCATTGTTGTGTATTTTTAGGACATCTTCGAAACATTCCATTAGTGTTAACATTGGTGTTAATTGTTTTATGCGTTTACCCTCTTTTTTTTTCTTGTGTATCAGCACTCTTGTGTATAGACCCTCTTCGTTTTCAATGTAGCACCAGTACTCTCCTTTATGGTGCTCACATGTAGTACCAGCACTCTTCTCTATGGTGCTCACATGTAGCACCAGCACTCTCCTTTATGGTGCTCACATGTAGTACCAGCACTCTCCTCTATGGTGCTCACATGTAGCACCAGCACTCTTCTTTATGGTGCTCACATGTAGTACCAGCACTCTTCTTTATGGTGCTCACATTTAAATATTGATTACATACAATCACAGCTCTTCTGAAAATAAACAAACCTATAAATCTTTACTGGCCTCGGGAACTTACACTGAAACTTTATTTTGTTGTCTTGGTCAGTTCGGAGAAAACCACTGTGTATCATGGAGGCTGTGGCAGTCCATGTTCATGGCGGTCGTTGTCTAGTGTGATTGTGTGTACACAATTGATTGAACTTCGATTTATATTACCGTCTTGAGTTGTGTTCACGCCTCACACATCCGCCCGCCCATCTCCCCGTTGATACATGGTGCTGCCAGCAATAATCATGTCTATTCGGAATACTCTGTGAATCCATTTTAAGTTGCGTTATCGAAATTTTTCTAACACAGGGGTAGTGCTGTTGAAGCCTCGATGCAGAATTGGGTCAATTTTTTAAAAAGTATTTATAGTTGGACAGTCATTGTATTCTTTAACTCGGCCGTCCTATTTTACACGCTATCATTCTTAGCCATGGGTTTAATTTTACATGACACATTTTTTTTTTGGTCCTAAAGACACATGTATTTAAAAAAAAAAGTTTTTTTCAAGAATATATAAAACTTAATTTAATGAACATGATTCATGTCGACACACTTTTGACACGCTCGTGATACGGACATTGTTGTCTGAAGAAATGAAATCCCCGTGGTGCCCGCTTTTGTTGGTTGCCTCGGAAAACTCAAATGCTGCTTACATTGACCACATTACTGTTGGGCTTACATTGACTACATTACTGTTGAGCTTACATTGACCACATTACTGTTGAGCTTACATTGACTACATTACTGTTGAGCTTACATTGAATACATTTCTGTTGAGCTTATATTGAATACATTACTGTTGAGCTTATATTGAATACATTACTGTTGAGCTTATATTGAATACATTACTGTTGAGCTTACATTGAGTACATTACTGTTGAGCTTACATTGAATACATTACTGTTGAGCTTACATTGAATACATTACTGTTGAGCCTTCATTGACTACATTACTGTTGGGCTTACTGACTACATTACTGTTGAGCTTACATTGACCACATTACTGTTGAGCTTACATTGACTACATTACTGTTGAGCTTACATTGAATACATTTCTGTTGAGCTTATATTGAATACATTACTGTTGAGCTTACATTGAATACATTACTGTTGAGCTTACATTGAATATTTTACTGTTGAGCCTTTATTGACTACATTACTGTTGAGCCTTCATTGACTACATTACTGTTGAGCTTACATTGACTACATTACTGTTGAGCTTACATTGAATACATTACTGTTGAGCCTACATTGACTACATTACTGTTGAGCCTACATTGACTACATTACTGTTGAGCCTACATTGACTACATTACTGTTGAGCTTACATTGACTACATTACTGTTGAGCCTTCATTGAACACATTACTGTTGAGCCTATTGATATGCTTCAGTCCTTTCAACATGGGAGAGAGAGGCACGATACAAATTAAAGTTTTCAGTGTGTTTGCGTGGGGAGGAAAAATAGGGGTGGGTGGGGGTGATTTCATTTCTGCATATAGTAAAAATAATGTGAATCTTTATTCTTTAGATCTGTTTGTGTACTTTAGCATGACTTGGTTAATTTAGGCCTGCTCAAAATATTGTCATCACAAAAGTACACTTTACACACAGGTAGAAACTAGAACACGGAATTAGTTCACTTGAATACGAAACTAACGATACGCGGGTTAATATTCTCCAGTGAATGTTTTCATTAACTGTGCGCCTGTCGCTGTCTGTGGCGTTGCAAAACTGGACCCACTGATCTAGAAAACACATTGATAGAAAACTTCTCCTTCCCGCCATATGTTTCCCTTTCATTCAACGGCGGGTGGGGGGCCAGGGATAAGGTTTATATTGTGATGACAATACTCGGTGTATATATAGCATAATTACGTCATTGTTGTTTGACTGTCACCACAATCTGTCCTCCAGACGCCCACTGGTAAACCTGGTGAGGTAAACGGAAAGATGGTAAACGTCAGAATAATGTAATTGCTTCACTGTGTCGTTTTACTAACAAACAAACCAACGAAGTAAGAGACTTTCATTTCCCCCGTAGATTTTATATTTAAAATGGTGGTCCGTGTTCTTTGTCTCCAATATTTGTATACTTACAAGGTGGCTGACGGGTTAGGTTTGATGTAAAACTATTTGATACAGCAGGGAATGGGCATGTTGGGTAGAATTTAAAATTCAGTGGGTGTAAATGTTTGAATTGTAAAACAAATTGATCGTTATATACAATTGGTTGCTTATTTTTAATTTTAGTGCATCACATGTAGTTTTCAAAATGTATCGTTCCATTATCTGTCCTGTACATACTGTAATTGACTGATTGCAGCGATCTCTGTGTGTTGTCGCTATAGCTGCTTGAGCTCAATCGATGTCTGTTGTCATGGTGTAGAATTAAGCGACATCACGATTAAGTGGCTCAATCATTGATACAGGTGCATGTGGGAGGAGTGGTCGTTTTTTGATCAATTTACAGACTTAACGCACATAGTTCTCCAGCAGAGAATCGCTATCTCAGTTGTATCAAACAAGTATCGAATATATTTTAACACACGAGTCTTCTTTTTTTTTGTTGTTGACAGAGTTATAAGGATGGGGGTTCAGCTGGAAGCAGCTGGAGAGAATGGCTCAGGACAGAAGTCGCTTGAGATCTTAAGTTGGTGGCCCATACTCCGATAGGAGTGACGGGCAATGATGATGATGATGACAGAGTTATAAGAAGTTTACTTGGATATTTTGGGGCCCTAGTCAGAGACATTCAGAGGTGTTTGTGGGCCCTTCGCCCAATGGCCCGATATCTCGGGCATCATAGTTAATCAGAATAAATACATGGAATGGGCCTGGGTTTGTCCATCCATAAGAACGCATCTGCTGTCACACCGTTTGTTCTATGATACATCAATAGGTAAATTTAGGAAACGAAAAAAAAAACTCCCATAATCACGTGTCTTATTTTCTGTGTTGTTGAAATATTGTTTAAATGTTGTTCAATGTCCTACGTATTACAGTTGTACGTTCGTAGCTGGGCATTAGTTGTATATACATGAATTAAAATCAATGTGTTCAGTCTGTGGCACTATAGCCGTTATAGTGTAAAGATAAGAATATCTTGGTGAGTCTAAATATATCCTCAAATAATCTTCATGCTACTCCAGTTCTGTACACTTCTGCCTGGACTACAATATCTACACTATATTCTTTATTTTTTTCCCGTGACCTATATTGCTAACCTATTATTGGGCCAGATAGCAAGCAAGTCGTTGACTTGATTTTGAAATGTCTCTGAACGTCACACTAAATATTGCGCACATGTGCTTGTAGGCCGATAAACTGTCGGGCTAATATCACGTGGTCCACATTAATGGAGTGGAAGTCATGCCTAGGGGAGGGGGAAGACAATTGGCCCCGGGGAAGGGGGTGTCACTTATGCTGATCACACTTTGAAGGATGTGGGGGGAGGGTGGGAGTTCACTGCTGTCTGTATACTTACATAGCACTCCACAACTGTATAATAGGAACACGTGGTATTGATCAAAGTGATATATATTAATATTAATACAACTGTACAAAAGTAAACTTTTCTGTCCTTACTGTGAGTTTATTTTGATGACAGTGTAATAAATATTGTATGTCTTTTGTACAAATATTGCTTGTTTTAATTAATGATTTAAGATTGTATCATATGTTGGTATAAAGAAATAAACCCAGTAGAAGAAACATATTACTTTTTAGTCATTAAGTGAGGGGCATCGTTTAATGTTATAATGACAAATGTCTGTCTGTATAATCCATATGTATGTATATATCTATATACATGATTTAGTTCTCTCTCTGTATTACTCTTGTTTTGTTGACATTCTATAATAAATGCAAGAGTTGCTCAATGTTGTGGTATAGTTATTTATTATAGTTGAGTGAAACAAGAAGTCCACTGCATTGTTCTTTTTTTTTTTTAACAGTTTGATGATGTTTCTATTTGTTTCATTGCAGGTATTAGCGTGGTTTGAAGAAAGTGATGAACAAGTAACAGCTTTTGTGGAACCTTTTGTCATTTTAACTATTTTGATATTAAATGCAGTAGTAGGTGTCTGGCAGGTAGGTGTTTCATGTTTATTCAACATAATAAAGTTGGACACCATGTAATGTTACTATAATATATATTGCTTGGGGGGGGGGGGTTGCTCTTAAATTTTTCAATGTGAGAATGGCTATATTGAGAGTTAAGTAAGAACTAATTTCAGAATAATATTTGAAAATATTAGTGAACATTTATTATTTTGGCATTGGGGAGTATTTGAGCTATCTGAATGTTTCATTATTTTGAATATAATTGTAAATCTTGTATTTACGTCTTTAAAATCATCTCAAGTGGAGAAGTAAATTCAATGAAACATCTGAAGTACTAATTTTTTTTTTACTTATTCAACCCACTAATTAAAAAAATCAGACAAAATCCTGACTAGAGCTTTGTGGTCAAGTCTGTAGCTTTATTGTTATTGCTTTATATTCTGATGATAATATCCGTCTATTACATTAAAGAAAATCATTAAACATTAGCTATTGTCACATTAGCTATTGTCACATTAGCTATTGTCACATTAGCTATTGTCACATTAGCTATTGTCTGCTTATTTTTCACACGCGTGTTGCTGTTGATACAATTGTTGTAGATGTGTTATTTCATTCTCCAACCTCATTACAGTTTACACTTTAGAATTATTACTTTAAAGCATAGCTAACCAGACAAGTGTTTTGTGTAATTTAACAGGAACGCAATGCAGAGAGTGCAATTGAAGCTTTAAAAGAGTATGAACCTGAGATTGCTAAAGTAATTCGTAGTGGCGTCAAAGGTGTACAGAAGATCAGAGCCAGCAAACTTGTTCCAGGAGACATTGTTGAGGTCTCAGGTAAGGATAACGATCTAATGGCCAACTGTTCTTTATGTTTAAATGAGATGCTGCTAATACTTTTTAAGCTCTCAAAGATTATTTTCAATTTACTTGCCTTTCTGTGTTAAAAATAATTTTTCTAGTGAGAGGCAATCATTTACCAACAACGAAATAGGCGTGAGACTATTTAAGAAACTTGTCTTTCAATGTATTTATTTCAAATTGTTTACAGAGTCATTTTCCCAAGTTGCACATAGTTGCTATATGAATCATTATTAAGAGTGCCAAAAATTTTTTTTATATTAGGTTAATTTCGCTATAGTGTATGTATAATATTATTGTGCCAAAAATAAACATGTTTGTTTTTGAAAGTTCCGCTAGGGGATGAATATATTTTCTTACCTTACAGAGGTGTGTGCCACCTTAACCTTTTTTTTTTTTATTATTATTTGAGAATGGATCGGGCTGTGGTCTCAATTTCTGTTGCCAGAGTCAGAGACTATTGATTGATTTTTTGTTTTCTCTAGCTATGAAGAATTTTCTCACTGTCTGGACTTGCTCAGATCTGAGTGCTGGCAAACTCATTCAATTAAGATCTTTCTTTGACAAAGATTTTTCTGAGTCTTTTTTTATTTCCTCCAGTGGACATGGAAATCGTATTGATGTTTTCTTGACTGTTTTTTATTTTATGTGAATGGTTCTCATGTCCAGTTATATTTACACATTCTCTTGATATATCTTCATGTAGGTCTTAGTAGACAGGTTAGTTAGAGGGAAAATTACAATGTTTAAATATTAAAATAATTGATCTCTGATAACATTGAATGATGTATACTTGTTTTTATTTTCCCTTCACACATTGCATTCACAATGTTGTCAGTTTATTTACTTTTGGTTTCCTTATACACAAATGTGGGTTTGTTTTGTTGATATTTGGTTAAAGAAAAGGGTACTAGGAAGTTGCATTTCACTTGGTTAACATTATTATACATTTTCTGTCTGTACCAATATTGTCTCTGTGTTTTGATAATGTGAATATTCTTTTTTGTTTGATTGCAGTTGGTGACAAAGTTCCCGCTGATATCCGTATTCTAAAAATCCATTCCACTACACTGAGAGTTGACCAGGCCATTCTAACTGGTGAGAGTGTCAGTGTCCTGAAACATACTGACCCTATCCCTGACACCAGAGCCGTCAACCAGGACAAAAAGAACATCCTCTTCTCTGTGAGTAAATTTGTTTTTGTTTCTACACAAGTGCAGGGTTAGCCATTCATGAGGCTGATGAGAGCTGCATCTCGGTTTTTTATATAGTTAAGAAAAAAGTCTTATACAAGAACATCCCATTAATCAGTTCAACAAGATTTAGTAATGCAGTGGCTTAACTAAACAAAGAGCAGATAGTTGCTCTAATTAAAGCAATAGCTTCAGGTTGTAAGTGGGACGGATGGCCGAGTGGTGTAGATACTCGACTGTCGACCTGAGAGTCCTGGGTTCGATCCTCGGTGAGGCCCATGGAATTTTTCCAGGTGAAATTTGGTGCAAAGTCGTCCCACAAGTCCACCCAGCTTTAAATGGGTACCTGACTTAAGTTGGGGAAGTTAAGGCGGCTGGGCGTTGTGCTAACCACACAATCCCTTCATATGCCGAGGTTATAGAAACAGATGAATTCTACACCTCATTTGCCCCGAAGGCCGTTAGGGCTAAGAAGGGAACTTTTTTTTTTTTTTTTTCAGGTTGTAAGAGATGCAATCCATAATTTATCCCTTGTCATTTATTATGACACATTAGAGTTGGATATTAAGCTAAAGCAATCATGTTTTTTTTTTCTTTTTTTCTTCACATAGTAAACTTTTGTCTTTTCTTGTATAGGGAACTAACATTGCCACAGGAAAATGCAGAGGAATCGTTATTGGAACTGGTCTGGCCACCGAGATTGGTGAGTGTCAATGTAGTCTTTGTTACTGAGCCCATAATTCTTTAATTACTTCTGACCCTCTGGACAGTGGAAATGTTGTTTTGTTGGTAACAAGGGAAATTTGACATTTGGGGTTATGCCCTTTAAGTATTGTTGTTTTGTCCTTTCACTAAGATAGTATAAGGGTGGGGGAATTCAGTTAGTGTTGTTGTTCCACCTTTGAACCTATTTGAAATAAAAATGTTGAGCTTCTGTTAGATCACATATATATATATATATATATGTGTGTGTCCTGTTGAAATGAAGTTCATTAAATGGTGTCCTTGTATACCAAACTTCCTCTTGTTGGTTACACATTTTATCTCTCCCACCCCCATTGCCCCAGGTTTGAAGTTTGTTGTATGCTTTACAAATACATTTCACTGATTAGTCCAAGCAATTGTGAGCTGGCAGATATTTGTGGAGACAGCCTGTTATTAATTCATGTGCTTAAATAAATATCATCATGTGTATTAAAATCCATAATTCTATCTCCCCCTTGCAATTTCCACATTTTTATACCCTTTTTTTTTCCAATCATTTTTTTTTGCCCAGCTTGCTTTTTTTTTTTTGTCATTACTTGGACTGGTAGCTCATTTTCTTTTTTGTCATTACTTGGACTGGTAGCACATTTTCTTTTTTGTCATTACTTGGACTGGTAGCACATTTTCTTTTTTGTCATTACTTGGACTGGTAGCACATTTCTTTTTTGTCATTACTTGGACTGGTAGCACATTTTCTTTTTGTTCATTACTTGGACTGGTAGCACATTTCTTTTTTGTCATTACTTGGACTGGTAGCACATTTCTTTTTTGTCATTACTTGGACTGGTAGCACATTTCTTTTTTGTCATTACTTGGACTGGTAGCACATTTCTTTTTTGTCATTACTTGGACTGGTAGCACATTTCTTTTTTGTCATTACTTGGACTGGTAGCACATTTCTTTTTTGTCATTACTTGGACTGGTAGCACTTTTCTTTTTTCATATGGCGACCTCCCCTAATAATCCTCAGATCTGATGACGTCATTGGCACATGCCACAAGTGCCACAACTCCCTGTATGTCTGTACACAGTCAAGCTCAAGATTATTTCTGTCTAGATGGCTTCTTCTTGTTCTGTGGAACTTTTTAAAATGTGCTTATCTTTTTTTCATTTGCTTCTCTCTCCTCCTCCCTGCCTCATGTATGTAAATGTCACAGGTTATATCTTGACTTAAGGGGTGGCCATCTTTAACTTGGTATTGCACCTGTGCTTTCTCCCTCACCTGTGCTTTCTCCCTCACCTGTGCTTTCTTACCATACTTCCCCACCTGATGTTTCTCCCCCCTCCCTCTCCAGCAATATTATTGACATTATAGTCACTTGATAACTAGTGATTCAGAACATTTCATTGTTTAAAATGCAAACAGTTTATTTAGTGATACTGTCTCAGTTTATAATATGTCACTTGCTCTACTGTTTATCTAACAGTGTGTCAGTTCATAGTCTGTTTGTTGCTCTATGCAAAGGGTTTGATGTTTTGCAAATAATTCCACAAAAAAAGCTAATAAATATTAGAAAACACTGTTAGATGTTAGCCCTATGTGGTCTAGAATATTTTAGCTAACTTATTACACACACACAAATACATTCAAGCCTTAGTTATGTGAATTCAAGATGTACAATTATGAAGATAATGTAGCAGGAATTTGAAATTGAAAAGTAGTTGTCTAGCACTTCCCAGTTTAGTAAAAACACAAAAGAGATTATAAAATAACAGTTAATCAATACATATCCTCCTCTCCCCCAGCCTGATTATGAGGTTGCTTCTTTGATTGTCTAATTTACAGTAATGTTGTCTGGTCTGGTAAAATGCTTTTTGTGGACTACTCCCTGTTCTTTTGCTCAATGTATATCTGATTGTGTGCAGAAAGATAAATAAAGAACTGGTTAGGATATTCCTGTTTGTAGAATACATCTGCAATCAAACATCTCAACATATATAGCTTCTAGTTGTTTGTAGAATACATCTGCAATCAAACATCTCAACATATATAGCTTCTAGTTGTTTGTAGAATACATCTGCAATCAAACATCTCAACATATATAGCTTCTAGTTGTTTGTAGAATACATCTGCAATCAAACATCTTAGCATATAGCTTCTAGTTGTTTGTAGAATACATCTGCAATCAAACATCTTAGCATATAGCTTCTAGTTGTTTGTAGAATACATCTGCAATCAAACATCTCAGCATATAGCTTCTAGTTGTTTGTAGAATACATCTGCAATCCAACATCTCAACATATATAGCTTCTAGTTGTTTGTAGAATACATCTGCAATCCAACATCTCAACATGTAACTTAGAAATTGAACCACACAATGTTCTCTTGTAGGCAGTTGAACTAGTTATAGTTGCTAAGTAATGTTAAATTTTCAACCAATGAACATCCAAGAAATGGGAAGTAGGTATCAATATTGTCTTGTGCGTTTTTAGCCGGTGTTGGCTGGGGGTTTAGAAACAGTGCAGATACTTGGCTGAAACATTTCACTCCTTCACCCCTCACGCTATGATTTTGTTATTGAAGACAGACAGCTGCCCTTTCATCGAGTTTGAGCTTTAAAAAAATGTCCGGTTACTTATGATTCATATAAATATTGTAGCATTTCATTCGGGAAACACATCATTAGTAGATTGTGTTAAGACATTTTTTTTATTCGATTTAAAGGAAGGGGGTGGGGGTTATAGGCGACTGGCGTTGGTCTACGAATTAGCCCCAAGGCGATGGCTAGGTTTACACATTTGTATTTGTGACTGGACTTGTATGTGTGACCTTTACCTGGTGTGATTTGTGTCTCGGGCTGTAAAATGACTGCCTCTGGTGGGAATTGTCGGCCTCAGTTTGTTATATAATGGGCTCACGATTAGATCGAGCGGACCACTGATGGGAGGTCAGAAATGATTCATTTCAGCCATGTGCTGTATGCCTGTTGGATTTTACTTTTTATTTCTCTTGCAGCTGCGGCTCACATAAACACACATATAATGTGTCTGTATCTAACTTGTTAAGTCTTGCGCGATGTTGTCATTTAATACTGAGACATTTAGTGGATCTTGAAAACTGTGTCCACGGCTGTCAAACCTGTTTCAGTTAAGTTCATCATTTCCCTGTAATGTTTTTTTTTTCCCTTTTTACCCATGCAGTCAACTTTCGCACCTCCTGCAACCTCCGTGTGCCAGGTAAATCTGTTAACACCCCCCCCCATTCTCTCTCTCTCTCTCTCTCTCTACGCATCCCGCTGAGCCAGCAGCCAAAAGCCACCCTGCATGCCATTTTTGGCATGAGACATTCTGCAGACTGCTCTCTCTCTCTCTCTCATTGTTCATGTTACACCACGTTGTTGTTGTTGTCTCTGTACGCCTAACTATATATATATATATACAGGTATATAGAAGTGCTGTATATGTAACCTTCTTTAGTTTGACTTTCACTAGTCTTCTGTGCAGATCAACTCATTTTAGTATTTGATCCTCTTACACCCCCCCCCCCTTTCCGATGTTCGGAACCACACAGTTGGGGGGGGGGGGCTTAACTGGGTCATGTGCAGATGTGTGTTCCATGCAATGTGCTCTACTGCATGTGTATATATTTTACCTAAGGATGTTGTTTTAGGTAGATTCTCCTGTGTGATAGGTTGAGAGAAAACGGAAAATGGAGGAATGAAACAGAGGATGGATTGTGGGGGGGGGGGGGGTTAGAGGTTGAGTGAATGTGAAAAGCACTGGCGGCGGAGCAGGGGGGGCAGCGGCCCCCCAAAACTTTTAAGGGGTGGCGGCGCCCCCCTTGAATTTCCAGTCTGCCCCCCCCCCCTAAAATTTTAACTTTTTTAACTTTGTAATTCATTTTAGTTTATATGTATCATTTTCATTTTCATAATTCATTTGATTTATTTCTTAAATTTAATATTTGAAAGAAATTATAATTAATTTACATTTTACAGTAATCACATTATTGAGAGTTGTTGTGGCATATTTTAAAACTAGTTGCAAGTACCCGGCTTTGCCCGGGTTTAAAATAATGTTTTCTGTTTAAGAGGCGTAATTTGACGTTTAATTAAGATTTAAAATAAGACGCGTAAAAAAAGGTTTATTTGCATGCAATAAAAGGGTACATTTATCTTAAAGCAATGTGATACACAACATTTTTGGCAGTTCCTCTCTCTCTCCCTCCCCTCCCTCCCTCTTTCCGTCCCTCTCTCTCTCCCTGCCCTCTCCCTCCCTTGTTCCCTCCCTCCTTCCCCCCTCCCTCCCTCTTTCCCTCCCTCTTTCCCTCCCTCCCTCTTTCCCTCCCTCTCTCTCTCTCTCTTAGGCATGACTGTAGCAAAAGAAGACAATTCCTATGGATGAAGGAATTGAATGTAATAATGAAGTAAGAAATGTGATATTTGGTTCCCCGTACCGATCATATTTATAGTAAGTTAGCTATGTGGGAGAGAAGCTCGTAAAACCTGAAATCGGGTTAAAAGTTTGCCAATTTTCATGTCTTTGATATCCAAAATAATTAATTACAATTAAAGTACCCATTGAGATGGAACGTAACCTGTTTAAGAACATTCCCCATGTAATTTTGTGTACGTGTACCCAGTGGCGCAACCAGCAAAAAATGCTGGGGAGGGGGTGGGGCTTACATATTGAAAAAAGACAGTTTGACAGACTTTTTTGTAACTTTAAAACGTAAATTATGTATTGATGATTTGGCCGGGGGGGGGGGGGGGGCTCAAGCCCCCTGCCCCCCTCCTGGTTGCGCCACTGTGTGTACCAAATTTCACGTTATTTGGTTGTCTAGATCTTGAGTTTTAAGGGAACAGACTGACAGATAGCAAATGCGTCTTATAAGTATAGAGAAGTATTGCCATCTACCGAATGACGGCAAATGTAGTTTTTAAAGAAAATACAATTATTTATTATCTTTTCATGAATTACTTTTTGTTTATTGAGTTTCCCGTTTCCGGTTTCATATTCATCATCATTCATGATAATTATCAGTAATTTTCTGATCTAATTTCACTATTATATTTGTAAACAAACTGACATTACGAATCAGTTGACAACAGAAGTGCTCAATGTTCATTTTTATTTTTTTTTTAATATATTATTTTTTAATAATATCGATTACTTGCTACAGAATTAGTATATTCTATTATTGAATTAAGGGGGTAAAATTTGTCTTTCGGTCATATTTTGTCTTGCCCCTCCTTAAATTTTCAAGGGGCGCCCGCCCCCCTTGAATTTTGGCTTGCCCCCCCCCCCTTAAAATATTTTCGCTCCGCCGCTGGTGGTGAAAAGACATGATAAAGACAGGTGTTGGGGATATGCATTCTTTTCATCTCCATTGAAATATCTTCCCCGGCTATTTTCTATGGCAAATTTCCTCTGTCTTGTTCATGTTTTGAAATCAGGCTCAATAAAGACTTGGCATCCGAAATGTCCACTCTGTAAATAATTTGAACAACTAGTACTTGAATTATAGAAGGTGAACATTAGAGGGCAATAACTCGTGGTTCATATCATTTCTCTGTACCATATTGATTAGTACAAACTGTAAGGGTGTGGCTGACTAGCTGTCCTGTCAGACTATTCATAGTGTTTGGTTTTTAAATTAATCAGTTTAGTGTGGAGCTTTGTTTGTTTCATCAAAGCACTGTGTGCTGAGTGCATTGCTCCACTGTTTGATAGTGATTTTTGAGATTGCTTTGTTATATTGTTGGCTATAATGGGTATTTAAGCTCCTTCCACACATGGTATAAATTATATTTACATTGAAAAATGTCTGCCATCACATAGCCCTCTTGTTTGTTAAACAGATTTATAGCATTTATTTTTTTTTTTTACTGCCTGTGACAAGTGGAAGTCAATAAAAAATTCCAATCAAATTTTAATGTGTCCATTGAAACAACATTGTTTTGACAATAAATCAAATCTTTGTATATAATTTTATCTTTAATCTCTCAAAATGTTTATCACTTTTTTTTATAATGGGATGGGGGGGGTGTTGATAATGCTAAGCCAGAAATTATTCTTTTGAGTCTCTGGTCTTATATTTCTCAGTATCTTATATTTCTCAGTGTCTTATATTTCTCAGTATCTTATATTTCTCAGTATCTTATATTTCTCAGTATCTTATATCTCTCAGTATCTTATAGTTCTCAGTATCTTATATTTCTCAGTATCTTATATCTCTCAGTATCTTATATCTCTCAGTATCTTATATCTCTCAGTATCTTATATCTCTCAGTATCTTATATTTCTCAGTATCTTATATTTCTCAGTATCTTATATTTCTCAGTATCTTATATCTCTCAGTATCTTATATCTCTCAGTATCTTATATCTCTCAGTATCTTATATCTCTCAGTATCTTATATTTCTCAGTATCTTATATCTCTCAGTATCTTATATCTCTCAGTATCTATATTTTTTTTTTTATTTCAGGCAAAATTCGCAACGAAATGATGGACACAGAAACAGAGAAAACTCCCCTCCAGCAAAAACTTGATGAATTCAGCAACCAACTATCCAAGGTAACATTCCCAGAATGTTTCTAATTACTTTGGTCTTTTAACAGTTGCACTGCTCAATTCTTTTGAAAGTCATTTGCATTATCTTTAAACAAAAAGATTACTCTTAGTTGATGTATTATAAAAAGTAATTGATTAGGAAAAAAAAATACAATACATTATTAAACTTTCCCCCAGATTTGTGAAATTCTTGTCGTTTTTTTTTTATTGCCCCTTCTTTTAGGTTATCACGATCATTTGTGTGGCAGTATGGGCTATCAACATTGGTCACTTCAATGACCCAGCTCATGGTGGATCATGGCTCAAGGTTTGTATTCATTGTATTTTGATTCTTGCTTTTTTTTTTTTTTTCAAATTGTTTGTATAGAATTAATCTAACGCAGTGATCCTCAATCTTTTGTGATTTGTGACTCACCAAAGATACATGTTCAGTTTTTATGATCTACCTGTCAAGAAAGAAAAAAGTATATAAGAAGGAAAAATGAAATCTCATTAGGCATATATATATATGCATACTGAATTCTTTATTACTTATTAAAATTAAATATAAAGTTAAAAAAAAACAATATAAATCTTGATCAGTGTTTCAATGAGTTGTACCATTGAAAACGTATAATGCAAACTGACTTATAAAATGTTCAACCTTTGTTACAGGGTGCTATCTACTATTTCAAAATTGCTGTTGCTTTGGCTGTGGCTGCCATCCCTGAAGGTTTGCCCGCCGTCATTACAACATGTTTGGCTTTGGGTAAGATGTGTTTTTTTTTTGTTTGGTGTACCATTGCACCATTATAATTTTTTACTTTATATGCCTTATTTTGATGATCATTCATTGATGAAAGGGTAATCATTTGTGTGTTTTGCGATCTCATTTATTGCCATATCTTATTTAAAGTAGTAGTTGCTGATATGTTCTATAAAATATCACTAAATGGGGTCAGCAGGGTAATAAGTTTTTTTTTAATCTTGCAGGTACCCGTCGTATGGCCAAGAAGAACGCTATTGTAAGATCTCTTCCATCAGTAGAAACTCTTGGCTGTACATCTGTGATTTGTTCTGATAAAACTGGAACACTGACCACCAACCAGATGTCTGTCTGCAAGGTCAGACAACATATTCATTAGAAGACATTATTTAAAGCAAATGTATACCAACATCAGGCAGAAATTTTATGTTTATTTTTTTTTTTTTATCCCCAGATGTTTATCTTCAGCCAAGTTGAGGCCAACACCATTAAGACTCAACAGTTTGACATCACAGGCTCTACTTATGCCCCAGAAGGAGAACTGTGAGTTTCCCATTTCATTTTTATCTTAGCAGCACAAGCGCCTTGTTCTTAATTGTTGTGAAATTTAAAGGCATCTTTGTTAGGCAGTAAATTACGCACAGCTTTCACAGGCTTCCTTTACATCGGCATGCATCATTTATACCTCCTGGCTCTCATTTCTGGATTTTCCAATGTGCAAGTGTTTACACTTTAAGTTCCTTTAGCTATAAAGGGTCATCAGGGGCAGGAAGTGTAGAGTTCATCTGTTTCCGTAACCATGGCATATAAAGGGTTTGTGTGGCTAGCACAACGTCCAGCCACCATTACATTACCAAAATTAAGTCAGGTATTTATTTTAAGCGGTTTGGACCTGAGAGACCCTTTAACAACTTTCACCAGGAACTGGAAATATTCTTTGGTTCTTGCAGAGGATTGAATCCGGCTCCCGCAGCTAGATAGTCATAACACTTTTGTAAATACTGTCTATTCTTCTTACCAGGAATTTATTTATGCACACCATTGATGCTTGAATTAAGTCATATATGTCCTCTGTGTTTTTCACTGGTAAATCATACATCTTTGAATGGCTGAAATCATTATTTAGCACTTGTGCTTAAGGACAGGTTCATAAACATGTTAGCATTTTGATTGTAAATCTTTTATCTGGATACTATTGATATTGTTTCTACAGCTTGCTAAACAACAAACCAGTTAAATCTAGTGAATTCCCCGGACTTGAAGAGATGGTGACCATTTGCTCTATGTGCAATGACTCCAGTGTGGATTACAATGATGTAAGGAAACTTTTGACTACTTAGGGTGCATTATTTTTTAACAATTACTACTTTAATCTTTTTTAATCAAGGCTTTGTTAATTTTTAGTGAAGCTACAAAATGTGTATCATAATAAAAAAAGGTAATTGGACTAATGATTTTTTCTACTAGAAAAGTTTACAGGGAATTCATGTAAAAGTTTTATTTTTTTGTAGCCTATGCCAATCATTATAAGAAAAAAGTATATGTACATTTATGTAACTAAGTAAAAGTTTCCCTAATAAAGCCTATACAGACCATCTGGGTCTTTTGAAAAGAACAGTTCATCTGTTTCTGTAGCCACTGCTGTTTTATGGGATTGTTCCATGGCCTTCCGCCCAACAAATATTGGGTACCGGTTAGAAGCTGGGTGGACAGGAAAATTTCATTGGACCCAAGAAAAGTACTGGCACTCAGCAGGGTTCAAACTCTGTTAGCAGTCGAGCCCTCTACCACACTGTATCCTCATTAGAAACATAAATAGCTTATAAAGTGAAAAACGATTATTATCTTTAAGAGCTCTTGGGTAATGCATATTTCAGGCTAAAGACATTTATGAAAAAGTCGGTGAAGCCACAGAAACTTCTTTGGCTGTTTTGGTGGAAAAACTGAACTATTACAACACAGACAAGACTGGCTTGACGAAACGTGAGAAAGGAACCGTTTGCAACCGTGTCATTCAGGAAATGTGGAGGAAAGAGTTTACACTTGAGTTCTCCCGTGACAGAAAATCCATGTCAGTCTATTGTGTTCCCAACAAGCCTACTAGGACCCCAGGTGGAGCCCGTATGTTTGCTAAGGTAAAATAAACCAGTACATGTAATGCTAATATTTGTGTGGATAAATTTTATTATAGCTCACCTTAAAAGATAACTGGATACTAACAGCTGTTTCTTTGAGTTATTAATATAAATAAAGTTTATTATGTCTAATACTTATCTTTTTAGAGATGATCATTAATTTTTATCTATTGCATAGGGAGCTCCAGAAGGCCTTCTTGATCGCTGCACACACGTTAGAGTTGGACAGAACAAAGTTCCAATGTCCCCAGCTATCAAAAATGAAATCATGAAACTTACTAAGCTGTATGGAACTGGTAAGCTTTGGAATGTTAAAAAAACTTAAGTTCATCCTTTAAAAATTTCTAAAATATCAATGTAGGTTCCTGAAATGAGCGCATTTGTCTTTATATAAAAATAGATTTGAAAAATGTCAATTTAATTTTTTAACCAGGTCGTGACACACTCAGATGTCTGGCTCTGGCCACCATTGACAACCCTCCTCGCAGAGAGGATATGGATCTTGAAGATGCTCGTAAATTTATTCAGTATGAGGTATGCTGGGCTAAACCGAATTAGACTTTTCTACTTCTATAACCTTTGAAAAAATAACATTTCTTTGCTCTGAATTTGGATTATATGAGATTGTTTTGGTTATTTCAGACCAACATGACTTTTGTTGGTGTTGTTGGCATGTTGGACCCACCCCGTGAGGAAGTGAAGTACTCAATCAAGGCTTGTCGAGATGCTGGTATTCGAGTTATTGTGATCACTGGTGACAATAAAGTAGGTATCCTGCATTGACTTGAACTCTTGAAATGATTGTTTCATGAATGTGTCCTGAGATTGGGTGGATTAGAACAGGAGATACAAACCAATTGATAACATGCAGACACTTTCTTTTTTTCTCTTGTTTCTTATCACTTTGTGTCCTATCACTACTGTTTCTTATCCGTTCTTAAACAATTCAAGGAGGCAATAGATACACATGAAGATCTTGATATAACGCTTCTTAGCATTGCCATGATTGTTAACACCAAATTTATTCATATTAAATTTATGTTAATAAATTATTGAGAAGTTGACAAAAAAATAATAATTTTGTAATTTCTAGGCTACAGCTGAAGCTATCTGTCGCAGAATCGGTGTTTTTGGTGAGAACGAGTCTACAGATGGCATATCTTTCACTGGCCGTGAGTTTGATGAATTGAGTGCTGAAGATCAGAGAGCTGCCGTCATGCGTGCCCGCCTCTTTGCTAGAGTGGAACCAGCCCACAAGAGTAAAATTGTGGAGTATCTCCAGGCTGAAGGTGAAATTTCTGCTATGGTAAGGCTCTTTTTTTGGCTTTCTAGCCAAAACTTGACACGACATTTTAGGATTATCAATTTTAAAAAAAAAATCGAGTAATAAATTAAATTGATCAAAGAAGATTTTGACAAAAAGATTTCAGATTGAAGTATTTTCATTAAATTGTTCCTATAATTAAGTTCGTTGATTTTGTTAATAAAAATTTTTTTTGGCTCTTTTTTTTAAATTATTTTTTTTTATCCCTTGTCTAGACTGGTGATGGTGTCAATGATGCTCCAGCTCTTAAGAAGGCAGAAATCGGTATTGCTATGGGCTCTGGTACTGCTGTAGCTAAGAGTGCAGCTGATATCCTTTCTTCAATAGCTTTTTTAAATTGCTTGAAAATAGATTTACAGAGGTTAAATGCTAGTTATAAATGACTATCAAGATAATGAAATCTTACACAGGCCTGCATGCTAATAAGCGGAGTTGAAAATCAAAGTAATAATCAATTGTCTTTTGGTAACTGTCTTTCTTCTACGATTTATTTTTTCCCCAAATGAGCTAAAACCATATTCTCTTTACATTTGAGGAATGTTTTTATGTATTTCATCATTTGCCATAACTTTCTGCAAATGTAATTTTTTTGTATCAATTTATCTTTTCATTAAAAAAAAAACAACCTCTTTTAAAATAACTGTCCATTTCAAAGTCTGAAGCTCTGGTGCCTTTTTGTGTACCAAATCATAATCCTTGACTCCAAAGCACAGATGGTATTGGCTGATGATAACTTTGCCACCATTGTTGCTGCTGTGGAAGAAGGACGTGCTATCTATAACAACATGAAACAGTTCATAAGATACTTGATCTCATCAAACATTGGTGAAGTCGTCTGGTAAGTTTTAATATTGACCTAAATATTCTGTGATGTAGAAAAAAAGAATTCAGTTATGTACAAATAGGAATAAAAAGTCATGATAAAATCTTTTATTTTGTATCAAATTTTTGGTTAGTACATGCACTAAAATGGTTAAACTTTTCACTTGTTATTTCACAGTATTTTTTTGACTGCTGCTTTGGGTATCCCTGAAGCTCTTATTCCTGTCCAACTTCTCTGGGTCAACCTTGTAACTGATGGTATGCCTGCCACAGCTCTGGGTTTCAACCCTCCAGACTTGGACATCATGAAAAAGCCACCACGTTCCCCCAAAGAAGGTTTGATCACTGGATGGCTCTTCTTTAGATACATGGCCATTGGTAGTAAGTATCATCTTGCTCATTAAATTGCCTTGTACACCCAGTAATTTCTACAAATATTTGTTGTTGTTTTTTTAGCATTAGTTTGAAATGTAGCCCATTTAAAGTGTCTGGGGATATCTTTTGATTGATATTTTCATAACATGTTTATAGAATCTAATCTGCCCTTATAATTGTCATGGTGACTTGCTGATATACACTGTACAGGCACACATCAACATGTTTTGTTATTAGTCAACATATTTGTCAAATGTCATTGTATCTCAAACTTCAACCACTTAAGTGATTTCCTTTTGTGAGATAACCATTATAGTGTATCTTGATGGAAATTATAACAGAACGTTTTTACGAGTAGTTTTTTTTTTTAAAGTTTATTGAGTTATTTCTTTTAGTTCAGATAATTGCTGTTCTTTTTTTCTGGTGATCTGATTGAATTTTATTTTATATGCCGTTTGCTACTTTTCAGTTTACGTTGGCTGTGCTACAGTTGGTGCTGCTGCTTGGTGGTTCATGTTGTACGACAAAGGCCCCAAGCTGAACTACTACCAGCTGGTAATATATTAGTTCTAATTATAGGAATACAAATTTAAATGATATAGAATAGTGAAAGGAATGAACAATTTTAGGGAAACAGTAATGGGTGATAGTATGAAATTTTCAACATCACATTCTGATTTGTAATATTTAAATATTACCATATTTCAAATTGTAATTTTTTTTATCCTTATTAGCATAATTATTGCTTTATCTTTTTCTGAAATGGTGCAGTTTATAACTTAATATTAAATTTTGGCTTATTTAAGATTTACACTGAACTTTTCCCATTTAAAAGTTCATGTTGTATATGATAAGGTTAAAATAGACACTAACTTGGCTAGACTTTGAATGTCCTCAGACCCATCATATGCAATGTCCTGCTGAGCCCAGAATGTTCAAGGGAGTTGACTGCAGTATTTTTCAGGCTCCTGAGCCTATGACAATGGCTCTGTCTGTTTTAGTAACTATTGAGATGCTGAATGCCCTCAACAGGTAACCTCAAGAGACAACTGCTATAATCCTTCCCTTCCCCTCTACCTCACACTTTTTTTATATCTTCATTCTGATGAGTCAGGCTTATTTTTTTGGTCTTTGTTGTTTTGAGTAAATATATTCATCTTTGATTTATTGTTTTGTGCAGCATCTGACAAGTTGGTGTTAATTTTCGATGTAACTTTTTGTAATTGGTTTCTTCTGTATCCTCTGGTGTGTTTTTTTTTTTTGTTGTTTTTTTTTAATCATCAAACTTGGTTTTTATTTCTTCTGGTTGAATTAATTTGGTATTATTTAACTGTTGACCTTTTAATTTTTTTTAATTCAATAGAACTAATCAGGAATTGGCAGATTGGTTTTACAATCAGTGTGGATTAACAAAATCTTTGTTGGTCTTGACTCAGAACATCAGTATTCTTTCAGCTTCTTTCTTTTTTAAGTGGCACACGGAACACTTCCATTAGATTTTACTTGAAAATAGCTTGGGCATCTCATGTCAGTTATTATTTTTGTGATTGTCCTGAATTTTCTCTAAGGCAGACACTGTGTATTGGGATGCCTTAACTCTTTTTCTTTTTTTTTGGGGACAAACAGCACCTAACTGTGGCTTGCAGCAAAGTGTTTCCTTGGTAACGGAACTGTTGGTTTTTGTTTATCTTGATTTTGATTGACCTCTAGCTGTCCATACCTCTTAACAGACTCACCAGGCCCAGTGCTTGGCTCAGGACGAGATGTTTGCAGGGATCGACTGTGACGTATTTAGCCACCCTAAACCCATGACCATGGCCTTGTCTGTGCTGGTCGTCATCGAAATGCTCAATGCTCTCAACAGGTGAGGGGGGCCACTTGTTAGCAGATTAATTTGACCAGTTGTGCCGACTGATGTTTCCATTATAAGGAACTTTGCCTGTGTCTTAGAGCTTTTTATAAAAAAAAAAGTAATAATTAATTTCAAAATCGTATGTTTTTATTTAAAAAATGCTAGTAAATGATTAAAAAAGAGCTCTTAACACAGGCAAATTAAAAAACAACATAGTAAGATGATTCGCTGATTGAATTGTGGACTTATTTTTAACTTTTATTTAATTATCAGAGCTTATGCTAATCTATATATCAATTGCTTTGTGTTAGCCATTCTATTTACTTGTAGCAGGACTCAAAGACAGTTATCAAATTTATTCTTTATACATTCATACCTGCCATGAATAAACCCACAATTCAACAGATTCTGATTACTTAGGAAAAATTCTAAAGTTTTAGTAGTTGACATGTAATTTTAACTGCACATAAAACTTTAGTTTTTTTCATCATGGACATTTTTGCCAGCAGGAAGTTTGAACACACACCCTTTGCACTTGTGCATTTTTTTTTACATTTTATGTCCCCCCTTTTTTTTTTAAAATAAAGCCAACTCTGGAAAAAAAAATCGTAAGTGCAAAGGGCAGTAATAATACGTCTTGACAACTAAAAAATAATGTTCAATTATACATTAATTTTTCTTTCCTGTTTCAACGCTTGAAAGGGAGCTGGTTTTGTTTTTTTTTTTTTTTTTTGTTTTTTTATTATATTTAAAAAAAATATTAATATTTATTTCGGGATTTGTGTTTTACGTTACTGTTTATTTTATGTGTGTAGTAACATTTCTCTGAGAAAACTCAAGAAAATTATGACCCCTGTTGCGGTAGAGTCATGGCTAAGAAGAATTAAGTTATCAAATAATCAGTTCATATGTTTTGAATTTCGCATAAATTTTTTTTTAAACTTTTAATACAATAGCTCTTTGCGATAAGGAGTTTTAAAAACAAGTTATTTTTGACATGTTATGTAAACATTTAGACCTGCATGGACCAAGCTGTTCTATTTTATTTTTTAAATGAAATTTTGGTTCATTGACATGACCATCCATGATGTGTGATTAACTGTACCGCACAGGGGGAGCTTAGGTTGGACGTTTTTTTTGTTCTTTCGTGGGTAATTTCAAGTTCGTTTAGCATTTATTTTTATGAATTAAGTGTCACTATTGTTGTCAAGCTTTGGCTTTTTAAGGTGGTGTATATACTTGTTAGGTGAAATTTTTTTTTAAAATTCACAGTGATATTTTTCATATTGTCACAGTTCAGAAAAAAATTTATTTAGAAACTTATGTGTGAACCCTGATTGCGGCTTGAATAAGTTAGAATACATCCACTCCTGTATGGTCATGGTTACATAATAAACAAAATTTTTTTTTTGTTATTTCTTAACTCGATAATTTTTTGAGTACTTTATTTCTATAGGTTGTATTTTGAAGGGTAATGAATTTTAAAAGGGATCTTTTATTATGGAATAATTCTGTGTAAACGTCCACCCAGCTCCCCCTGGTGTTGAACACTAGAGAGAAATGAAACATATAGCTTGTCATGACGTGTGCTGTTGCTGTGTGTGTGTGTCAACCAATTCACTTCCTGCATGGCGTGTACTCTCTGTCCTGAAATCCATATATTGGTCTCTGTCAGCTGTATACTCAAAAACTGCATCTACTAACAAGTGCAACTCCCCCCTCCTTTACATTATGTGTAAAAAAAATTTTTTTTACATTTATTTATTGTCAGTGACATCTGTATGTATTAATTTGATATATTTACAATCAACTAATTAAAATATTTTTTTTTCTGATAACTTGACAATCAATAAAGATTATCTTCAGGAGGTTCTGGGTAAATAAATTTGTTAGCAGCATCTCGTCCTAAGCTGCAGGCATCACAAGGTAAAAAAAAACTCACAACAGGATTGTTTGTGGGTTCGACCAAATGGTAAAGAAAAGCATTGGTCAGACGCCTTGTGGGAACTGTTAAGTGACTTTGTCCCCGTGCCTGAATGCTTTCATGTTTGCTGTCTGTATTTATTTTTTTGGCTTTCTCTTATAGAGGTGATGTATACTTTTGATATAAATTGTATTAAAGAATCTGTAAACTAATTTCATGCAAACATTTTAGTGTAGATATTTTTTTTCTCATTCTGATAAGGAAATCTGAATTTAAATCAGTCACTTTGCTTAATTTTGTCATTATTTAGTTACTTTCACCTGCAGATGATTTTCTCTTACGTTCTTTATTTTATTTGCTATAGTAGTTTGTGTATGTATACATTAGATTATGGTAGTTGTATTTTGTCTCGTCTAACATGATCAGTTGCTTTGTCCAACATCGTTAAATTCTTTTTTTTGTTGACATTTTGAAGATTAATACAGCCAGCAAGTACTTTAAAAAATAATTGCACACTACATAGTTATTTTTTTTAAAAACTTGGATTCTAATGAAATACTAACTGAAGTATAAGTTAATGCTTAGCATGTAGCTCTTTTAATTTGATTGACTTCATAAGCACATAAAATGTAGGTACCTTTAGTAACTTTATATATATCTATATATCTGTTATATCTCTTTAGAGTAGATGTATAAAATAGTTTGTTTTCTGATACTAGATTTGCTTTTATTAACGAGTTGCATGATGGTCATATGCAAATTATGAATTTAATTTCAGTTAGCTCTTAATATTTTTTTTATATTAATGGAGCTATTGACTTTTTAAAAATACTAAATCAAATTAAATTGTCATAACTTGTGATCTGTAAATTACCGACATGTTCTCATTTAACATCGACTTTTTAAAAATACTAAATCAAATTAAATTGTCATAACTTGTGATCTGTAAATTACCGACATGTTCTCATTTAACATCGGCAGGAGTAGACATAGAGTGAAGTTAAATCAGTTCTGCTTTTTTTTAAATTTACAATGTAGGTTATGTTAATAATAGTTGTTCTGTTCTTGATAAGTGGTTACCTAATGGGTATGAACCGTTATTTTCTATTTGTGACTTTGTTTTTCTTATGAGAGATTGTCTGTTTGGTTTATTTTATTATCTTTTTGTCCAAGCAATTTTTTCAATGTGTCTTTAGTGCTTATAATACAAAAAACAATAACTTAACTATTTAACTATTTTTCAATTTTAAATTAAATTTTATTAAATGTTAGATCTATTTGAGATGAACCCATCTTTGTGTTTTTTAAAAAGCTTGAGTGAGAACCAATCCCTAATCTTGATGCCACCCTGGACAAACAAGTGGTTGATCGGTGCCATCAGTCTTTCCATGTGCCTGCATTTCTTCATTCTCTATGTGGATGTTATGTCTGTAAGTATTGCATCATCTGTTTGTATGAAGGTTTAAAAACAATTTGAGCAGGGTAATTATCTAAACTGTCTTTTGACTCTTCATATGCTGTTTACGCAGGACAACAAAATGAAACTTTTTTTTTTGCTATGCAAATATTTTATTGAAAATTTTTAATGGCGTCCAATAATAACCCATAAGAGTTTAAAAATTCACCAACTTTTTCTATTAAAAGTTACAGAATGGCTTAAAAAAATTTCATGCATGTTTTTTGCGTCAATATGTTTTGAAATGTATGAGCTTTCCAACAAAATATAGGGTTATGTGGATTTCTTCTGGCATGTTGCTAGGCCATCTAAGATTAGTTGAGTAAAATATTGACAATGCAAAAAGCAACAAAAAAGTCATAATTTTCAAAATAAAAAAGTTTGATCAAATTGAAGGTAAATATGTCCATTCATTTTTTTAATGTATGCATATTAAATGACAATACATGTATAAGCAAAATCAAATTTTGACCATTTTGAACCTGATGTTAATTAGAAATAATGCACTGACAGAAAGATATCTGGTGGCAGCAGTTGTCTCAAAATATTTAAGCTGAATGTTTTGGATTTAAACTGTTGTGCAGTAAAATGCATAATTTTGACACCGGATATAAGTAAAAACTAATAAAACTAGAAAAACTTTGAGCCTGTAAGTATCATAAAATGAGTTTTAAAAAATGCTTATCTTCCTCCAAATTTAATCTCTGACGTATGGCTGTGAGTCAAAATAGCTAGGAATAGAATGCTTAAAAATATTCCATGAAAAAAAAAATATTAGAAGTGTGGTTCTATCCATGGGTTATGGCAATCTCTTGATCATTCATAACAAATTATATACATGTATCATTAGAAACATCGTTCATTTTCCATTATTTTTTGTTGAAATGCATCAAACCCATTGTGTTAACTTTTGAAAGAAGATGCAATAGCAAAGAAATAGTGTTATCTTCGGACTCTTTAGAATTTAAAATTAAACATGCTACAGGTTTTGGGATCAAAATTGTCTTAAGATACTTGTTAAATCCCAGTTAACAAAAAAAAAGTGCTATTTTGTTGCCTATACAAACTTTGACTCTTTGCATAGTGTTATGTTCTAGTGACAATGGCTGTATGTATTTGAATCTATAACTAAGTACATCATGACTAATTTGTATTTTTTCATTCACAGGTGATCTTTCAAATCACTCCACTCAACCTGGAGGAATGGATTGCTGTGATGAAAATATCTATCCCTGTCATCCTTCTTGATGAGACTCTCAAGTTTGTAGCTCGCAAATTTGCTGACGGTAAAAATCCACTGTACTCATGTCATTGGTGTGTTTTGGTCTGGGCTGTTTATATAGGCTGGTTTTATTTTAGCCTGGTGACTCCATGAAGCTAAAACATTTTCACCTCCCCCATCGCCCTTGGTTACTACTGAGGTTTCTTATTAATTCTCATTATGTCAACAAACTGAATCATGGTGGTTGTCTTTCACTTCATTTGTGTTAGACGTATGATTTCTATTGCTGTTAAAAAGAAACATAATGAAATTATGCAGAAATCTTGTTTGCAATCACAGTACGGAAAGTTAAACGTGTGAGAGATTGAGTTAAAAAGTTACCCTTATTTATACAGCCAGTAAGTTTTGGTTCAAGCTAAATGGCTGCTCCATGGATTGAAAGTTTTTTTCTTGTGTTTTTGATGTTTATAATAGACTACATTTTTTTTTTAACTGGATAATAACTTAATATGAATAATTTTCTCAAAAAATATCTTTAAAACAATGTTTTTATGAATGTTAAGTTACTGCCATTTTGCTGCACATTGTCATCTTTTTTTTGCCATTATCATCGTCTCATTATCTTACTGTGTGTGTAGTTGCATCTAGTCTTTTTTTTTTTTTTCGAGTTGAATTGTACACAGTTGCAGTGTAATTTATACATAGGTACATTTACCCAAACCCTAAAAGGCCCATGGCATGTTTTTTGTTTTTTTGTAGTTTTGTTAGATTGAAATTAAAAGACGATCTTTTTCTCCACCATCTCATCATTTGAATAACTCCTGAAACTGAGGAATATTTTTTTGAACAAGTTTTGAATTCTATTTTTTTATAAACCATTTTCTTTTTGGTTGGACTTTTTTTTTTACCCTAAATTTTGTTTCACGTTAAATTCTGGATAATCACTTTTTTTTTTCTTCCTGGTTTGAATTTTAATACCTTCTCTACGTTTGGCCTTTTATCTTTGTTTGATAGCTTTCTTTGCAATTTGTACATTGCTGACATCTTTTATAAACAACATCCTTGTCTAGATACATACATTTATTTATAAATGAATATATATATATATTTGTACGGATAAGTTTACTTGTGAAAATGAAAAACATAAATAAATAACTTGAGATTTAACTCTGATGATAAAAGATAAGAAAGTAAAAAAAAACTTGCTTAGAAACATAATTCATCTTCAGTATTGACACACTGTAACTAAATATATCTCATGTATGTCATTCAATTGGCTTGTTCAAATATATCAAAACCTAAGCTTTAAGCGTGATGTGTGTTTTCTATTGTTTTTAAACTTTCTCCTTTTGGTCCATTTTGATGTATTTGACATTTCTTTTATTTAACAATTAACAGAGTTTATTACCTTTGTACAGCTTTGAACTCCATAGAGGAAATTTAGAAGGAAAAAAACGTCTTTTCCAAAAAAAAAAAAAAAAATAACAACATACAATATGACAATGATTTCATATTCTCATCATTATTTCTGTCTCTGAGGTGTACATAGAATGTTAAAAAAAAAATTGACTTTTTCACTTTTTAATTGGAAATGTGTATGTTAAGGATTCTGTTATTAAAGTAATAACAACAAAACAGATATGTATGTCAGAAAATTGAATTAGTTTCTTTAGTTCAGATTATTGCATTGTTTCTCTTAATTTTGTCGAAACGAATCTAAATATATTTATAACATACAAATTTATAGTAAAAACGAAGAAGAATTGTTTTCATAAAAGATAGCTTTCTCAGCTCTGGCAATGACTTGTATCAATAGTCTGTTATAAAAACAGGTTGTTTTTTTTTTGTTTGCTATTCACCTATTATAACGATATGCACAGATCATTGGCATAGTTTTTTTTTTCTATTTTGTTCTATTTAAAAAAACAACAATCAGTAATGAATATATTATCTGCCTTTGATGACTTCATTTTGCTCAGGAATAAGATGTTTGGCTTTTAAATGCTCAAGGTCTATATTATTTCTTTTAATTGCTAGCCATAACTAGATAAAAATAAAACCCAGTCGTAGTAAGGAAGCCAAAAGTATTCCAATGTCTGTGCATGCAGGTCAAAAGTAGAGTGACATATATAACAAGTACTATATGCGTGTGTGTGTGATTAGAATTAGAAATTAGATTTATTTTTATGTGTTTCAGTAATTAACTAATAGGGTTTTGTACAACATGACTTAATTAAAAGTCATAGTATTAATTAAATTAGTGTAGACAAAAATTACAACTAAGCTTGGTCATCTGCTCTGCATACATTGACTTCTAACTTAACTGCATATGTATACTGCCCCCATTTGTTGCCTCTCCCACCCTAAAACCTTTGGCTTAAATTTTGTTAGCAACTTAGAAACATCATTTTCTTGGTTGCATAAATTAAAAGAAAGTATGAAGCAAGAATGAACATTCTGAACACATTTTTTAAAATCACATTCCATTTAAATTAGCATACCATTTTTATTACAAGTATTGTAATATTTTAACAGTACAAAATAAAAGATGTCAATTTTTTTAAAAATTCTTTCAAAATTGGTATACCTCGTTTTTTTTTATTTTTCATTTGTAAATGAAAATCATTAATGTTCATTTTCAATCTCTTATCAGACAAAAGAATTGTTTGAAACAACTTCATACTGGAAGTTAACAAAACATTGTTTTAAATATATGTATTAATTCAATATGTCTGTGTATTTTTTTTATTACATTTTGAATTAAAGAATTTATTCACTTAAAACGTGAAATTTTAACATCTTGACATTATATATACTTTTGTGTGCGTTTTATTTTGTTCATGTTTGACTTGTTTTGTTGAAAGTTTGATTTTATCCCTAGTTAGTTCAAAATAACCTAAAAAAAAAAAATAACACAAGTTTAAAAAAAAAAGTCTATTTCCTGCATCTCACTTGAAATGTGCATTTCCTCATCAGTCATGTTTAACAAATAAAATGACTCAAGACAACTTATACTTTAGAGTGAAGTGCCATAGATTAGACCTTACCCAACCAGCTGTATTGCAGAAACATTATGTGTTTATGTATGGTGAGGCTGTTACTAACAATGAATTTAAAAAATAGCTGCTGTGACATAATTGAACAAACATTGGTTTATCCATCTTGAGATTTTTATTCCCATTTTTTTTCTTTTAAGCATCACAATATTAATTCACTGACATGGTCACAATTATGATTTCAAGACCAAATGTTAAAGAAACATAAAATATAACACACTTTATCAAAACAAAATGAACATGAAAAAACATGGTCATTGAATTTAAAATGACCTTTTAAGATTTGTGACAGTCATGAAAATTATCAAGTACAGGTACGGTAATTAAAAACTGATCTCCTTCAGGAGATAATAATTTTTTACTTATTCCTTCAGTTCAGCTATAAGAAAATGTTTTGTTTGTTTCATTCTCTATTATTTTCCCTAAATGTATTGCATGTTACAACTGAGATTAAGAAGAGGATGGGTGCATCTTTGTTTTGTAACATTTAATGCAGGTTGGTCACCGTTTTAAAAAAAAATGAGTGCAAGACAGTTGGATGCTAACACCCAGAGGCCGACTTAAGGTCATTTGAAGCCCCTTTAAAAAAGGGTTAAACTTTTGGCCCTTTAAAAGTCAGGAGCCAGCCCTTAAGTCCGCCTCTACTACCTTCCAGCGCTTGTTAAACATTCTATGATTTTGTTGTGCACATTTGAGCATTTAAATGTTGTATGTTTCTTGTTAATGAATGGGGCTGAGGTGTTAGAATTTATTTCATTTCTAATTGCTATGCAGTTGTATAGTTTGTGTGTGTTTCACCCCTCTTTTTTTTTTTTTCCAATTTTTTAACGCAGTTAAATCCTAGCTCGCAGAATCAAGTTTGTGAAGGTAAAAAAAATACAAACTCTACAAATATTAGCTTTCATGTAACTACAACAATTTTCATTCTTTTTTTTCCCTGGCAACACTGAAGCTATTCTTGTACAGCTTTTGCCTCATTAATGTTCACTTGTATTTATATATACATCTTTCACCAGTATCCAAGGGCCTGCCAATTAGATCAAGTTTAATTCCGTTATAAGTTAAAGTTTCATGAAACTCTAACTGGAATGGATAACTACACATACTGTACACAGTTTATGTTTTACCGAAATGCGTTTTAATAACATATAGCTTTGTACAGATTAAGCCTGTACAAATTCTAAAGATAGTTAAAACAGTTTTACTTAATCTCTGATCATTTCAGTTATCAGTGTACACATTTATTGAATTTGCTGTTTTTTTTTCTAATAGATCCATCTTGCAAACAGCAACTTGTTTTTAATTACTCTTTTAATTATTGACATTGGAAGTCAACTTTATTGAGCTAATGTAAACATTTTTTTTTATAGAATTCATAGTTGGCAGGTCCTGTGAGTGAAGTGAAATTTCTCTGTATAGTACATGGGATATTGTTTTACATTTATTTATTAATTCTTTTAACACATCACCATCTTTATCCTCTAATCTAGTCACTCTTTTAATATTTTATTTGCAGTAAAGGCAAATGTTAAACCTATTTTGGGGCATTTATTTTTGTCTATCCTTCGCATGCAATTATTTTTTACTCTCAATTAAGCTGGGACAAATTAGTAACATTCTTTCCTTCAATGCTTCCACTCAGATTTTTCTTTTAAATTGGCTTATGCATTTACACTTAAATATCCACACTCCATAAGTAATGAAAATCAAACATTAAAAAATGCTGATCAAAGCTGTTCTTATAGATAGGCAGTCTAGGTTGACACAAACTAGGTTGACACAGTCTAGGTTAACACAAACTAGGTTGACACAGTCTAGGTTGACACAAACTAGGTTGACACAGTCTAGGTTGACACAAACTAGGTTGACACAGTCTAGGTTGACACAGTCTAGGTTGACACAGTCTAGGTTGACACAAACTAGGTTGACACAGTCTAGGTTGACACAAACTAGATTGACACAGTCTAGGTTGACACAAACTAGGTTGACACAAACTAGTTAGACACAAACTAGGTTGACAGTCTAGGTTGACACAAACTAGGTTGACACAGTCTAGGTTGACACATTCTAGGTTGACACAGTCTAGGTTGACACAAACTAGGTTGACACAGTCTAGGTTGACACAAACTAGGTTGACACAGTCTAGGTTGACACAAACTAGGTTGACACAGTCTAGGTTGCTTACTACGGCCCCCACTTCTAAGGTGATCCCCAGTTTGGTCTTAATATTGCAGTTACCTAAAATGTGTTACAACTTAAAATAGGGTGGGAGGATGTAGGCAAGCAGCAACCATGACATAATTTTTTCTTAAGATTCCCCCACTCCCAAAATGTACCTTAGCCTTGGGCCCCAAAATGTTGCCTTCCCTCTGGCCCCCAAAAAAACATAAGAACGGCTCTGGTAAATAAATCCCCAAAATGCAGCCTTCCCTCTGGCCCCCCAAAAAACATAAGAATGGCTCTGGTAAATAAATCCCCTCAGACTGTCTTTTACTCTCCTCTGCTTTAGTGATAATTTCTGTGCATTCCTTTGGAATAAATATATATTTATAGCAGGAAATTTTGTTTATGCTTAATATATACATGGTATATATATATATTCAGCATAAGCAAAATTCTGTGAATATTTCAGCATCTTAAACTAATACAAAATAAAAACACTCAAGGCATTAAAATTTGACTTGTATAAAATAAAATTGAGATGTGCTAAACAGATCAATATATTTTTATGTCATTTGATTCAATTTACTCCATCTGTTTTATTTGTCCAGCAACTTTTCCATGTGAAATATTTATTTAATCTTCGGCTCTCTGTTGTTTTTACTTCTGAGAATAAATAGCCGAAAAAGCAAATTTTTCTTTCCCTTTTAGTTTCTAAGTAGGATTTTCTTCTCTGCCTGTTGGTTGACATTGTTTCTTGTCGGGCATTAATGCATTTTTTTGATTATGCTAACAAATAGAACATGAAAGTGGTATTAGCTGTGTGTTTACTTTGATTTATTCTCTTTTATTTTCATGCTTTTATTTTTTATTATAGCTGTAACCATCACAAAGCTTAAATGTTCTTTTTGGCTATAGATAAGAAAAAATCAATACATAATAAATAAGTATAATAGTTGTTACCAAATTTATACATACGATGTGGACAAATTTAAATGTTAGAATTTTAAAATTTAACTAAAGTGTATAATTTTTAAAAAGAGTAGAATTAATGGCAAAGCTTGAAGCAGCGCCTTTGACGTAAAAACAGGCCATGCATTGGTCTTATTGCTCGGCTGCAGCATTGCACTTTCATCTAAAACTTTAGCAGGACATAAAGAAAATGTTTTGATATTCCCTAAAAAAAATACATACATACATAGCAAAAGTTAAGTGTGAAATAAAATGATTTAAAATAACAGTAAATCTTGTAGAATAAATTACAAAATACAGCTGAACTTTTGAGGTATCATTTGGCTTACCATTGTTGCAGCAGAAATTTGTGTTTCCTCTAATTCCCTTACTCTCCTCTCCCTCAGCAGCAAACCTTTCTTTTACATCTTGTACCCAGACTTGGTGATGGATTAGTTTGCTACTTTATCCCATACTTTCTGAACTACCCGCTTGCTCTTTGACTTTTTAACTTCCCAAAGTGGTCATTTTAGCTCCAATTCATCCAGTCAATGTTCACATGTGTACTAACACAAGTATGTCCCTGACAAGCTCTTCAAGTGGATGGTGACCTGTCTATTTTTTTATATCCATCCTTCTTTCAGATTACCCAGGATTCTTTTGAGGAAGGAAACAGCAACAAGTGCACACAAGTTGTCTCTCAAGTTATTTCAGAAATTTTTTTAAAAAGCTTTCATCAGACTTTATAGCAAAAACAAAAACTTTGTGTTCAAAAAATAATTTATAAAAAAAAAAAAAAATACAAAAAAAAAATTTGAAAATTAAAGAAGATAAATAGATTTACATGAGTGAAAAGTACAGAAGTCTTTTAAATACATAGTTCTGCCTGCCCCGTGCTTTGACAATGAAACATGGTCTGGTCGTTCCGTTTGGGGTCAAAGCGAGCCCCTTTTCTTATGATGTCCTCCCTGAAATCCCCCCTTCAATAACATCTGTGCTGTTGCTGCTGCGGGCGCCGCTGCAAGTGCTGCTGCAATGCCATGTTTGCGCTGATGTTGAGAGTAGTGCAGAAGGAGGCAGTGGGCACGGTCTGTGGCACCATCCCACAACTACTACCACCACCACCATCCCCTAGCATCAGGTTCTATGCTGAAGTATTTTTTTTTCCCGGCACTATCAAGGCTTTATATAATTTAGACAAATAGACATTTTATCAAATTTTGTGGTTTATGTGTGGATTAGTTAGATCACATGTCAGTGTTCAGTATGATGTTGGAGTCAGAAAGTTTGTCAGTCGTGTAACTAAAGTATTTTTTTTTTTAGAAAAACCACCTTGTCATGCATTTCAGTAAAATTTTAATTAATTTTTTTCCTAACATTGAAATGATAGGTTAATCATGACTTAAATGATAAGCATTTGTGTGCAATCTAAGAGAAAGATTTTGGATTAAGTGTAGCTGAAAACTGACATTGTAAAAATTGTACGTACTGGCTGGATTTTTTTTAATCCATGTTTGTTTGTTTTTTTTTTTTTTTTTTTTTTTTGTTTTTTTCTGTGTTCAGTTAACAACTGATCAAAAGTATGTACCTCTTAGTCCATTTTGTAATAATTTTTTTATTTCAAGTTAAACACAATATAACCATTAAGCTGTAGAATCAAAACGGCATTGCCATGGAGTTGTCACTCTTTAAAATTCTCTTTAAAAAAAAATGAGTCTTTTTATAGACAAAAGTTTATTTTATCAACAGCTTGTCACTGACAGATCCTATAAAAAATTTCTGTGAAAAAATTCTCTTATGGCAAGAACATTTTTTCACGGAGACAAGAATTTGAAAGCTTCTGCATGTTTTGTTTGACTTATGATCTATTTGTTGTTATCCAAAATTTTCCTATGTCTTTTTTTTGTTTTTTCCTCGCGTTGTTCCAGTGCCAGTAATAAAGGATGAAACTTACAGGAGATACAACTAAACGAGGGTTCTGACTCCCATTCTTGTAGCACTCATGGACAAGTCTAAAGAGATTCTAGTGGTTAGATTTTGTTAGCAAGCAGAAGAAATATTGTTAGTACTATTTTTTTAAAAATCAGGATCATTGTTAATGTTTATTTAAATTTAACTGAAAAAAAAAAGAATTTTAAAAAATGCTAACATAGAAAAGGCACAACCATAATATATATTTAATTTATCTTCATAAAGTGTAAACTACATTTTGAAAATAAAGTTGAGATTGTTTTATTTCTTTAAAAGAATTATTCCATTGCTATATATTTTATATTTTTAATTGCCACCAGCAGTGCCATAAATAAAGACATTTTTTTTTTTTGAAGAATTGGTAATAGAAACATGTTAAATTATTTGTTGATGTGAAATTGTGTTTTTATGATCACGAGAGGTTCAATTATTTCGGTGAAAGTTTTCTAATTTGGATGTGTGCACATTGTTTCATCATAATTTTTTTTTCCATCGTCTATCCTTCTAGGACACATCATTCAATGAATGTTCCTCATTATGTCCTATTAGCTAGTGTCCTCCACCATGTACTATGTCCTATTCAAGTTTTGAAAATAAAAGTATTTAATAATACATTCTTTTTTTTTTTTCAAGCATATTTCCTCATGATGTTTTTATTTATTTATTTTTTGTGTGCAAATGGAGATGTCCCATGATCTTTCTGTTTGTGTTCTTAAAATTTTTCAGATGAAATTTGTACCCTAGGCAGCAGTGTATATTTAAGGCTGATCTGCTTTTGTAGCTTAATCTTTTTACAATTAGATTGGGTGAAGAACATCACACTAACAGAGTAATATTTAATTTTAAAAGTCTGGTCCTTCACAATTGACTTCTCACATAAATTCACTGCATCACTCTGTAACCTGTTTTTTTTTTTTCTATCTTGAGGTGAAAAAAGTATTTCCATCATGTTCTTGTATCTCTCCTAGCTTCTGACTGTTTGATAGAAATGTTGCACCTCAATTGAGATAAAATATTGTATTATTTAATTTTCTTTTTCTATACAAACAATAGGTTTTTATTTTTTTTAAACGTTCAGGGCAGAAATATTACAATGAAAACATTAGTCTGTGCTGCTGGTCAACTCAGATGTCAAAAGTTTAAAACATAAACAACACAACCGCCAGTAAATGACGGTCATTAGCCCACTTGTCATCATATTGACTTTTGTTTTTTTCCCTTGCGGTTTCATTAATATCAAACCCAACTCAGTATTTTTATCCTATGTGATAGGCTTCTCCCACTGGATTATCTAAATTGTGTTGTTGTTTTTTTTTTTCTCTCCTATGGCAATTTTGAGTAGTGTCTGTTATTGGAAATAGTTTTCAGTGGATGAAAGATTTAAACACTTTGAGATCCATCAGTGGAAAGATTTTTTTTTTTTTAGATGAGGCTTGTGTATATAAAATGTTTTAAAAATATTGTTAACCAATTATTTATTTATTGCATTTTTCTCGTTCAAACTATTGAACATAAAAGTCTTCTTTGTTTGGTGAGCTAAAAATAAGAGTTGTTGAATCAAGTTGAAAGTATGTGTCACAGTGAAAGAAAAAGTATTACGAAGCATTTTTTTTTATCAGAAAATTTGTTAGCCATGGGTTCAGATCTGATTATTTATTTATGAAGAACTTTCTTGGTTTATATTTTTTTTTATCTCTATGCGTATGTGGAAGTCAAGTTGTGTGTTTGTTAAAGAAATATCAGAGGACTGCAACTGAGAGGTTATTTTTTGACTGGTGAGGTGGAAAACTTCCCTCCCCCACCCTCTTTCTGTGTGTGTTTCAACTTGAATGCCATCATCATAGTAGCTAGGACAAAGTTTGATATAGTTTATATATTACAATTTTTTTTTTTTTTTTTTGTTAATTTTTTTCTTTGTCAAATCCCTTCCCTTCTCCCACTTTTTGGTACTTCATGTAGATTTTATCTTTCACATTGTACCCACATCACTGTGTGGTCATATATTTTATTAAAAGAAAGAAAAAAAAACAAATGAGGTATTTCTGTAGTTGTTTTTTTAACTTAAGACTTTGTGTGTTTGTTACATTTAATAATGGGCCTGGTGAAATATCTCATTTGAAAGAAAGAATGTTTTACAAGCTGTCAAAATTTACAAATTACATCCAAAGTGAAAAAACAACAGCTACATGTCTTATTTTTAAGTTAAATCAGTTTGTTCTAGTGCCCTGATATTATTTAAATGCTGAGATTTTAAAAAGTGAATTCAAAAATAAACTTAATTGATTTTCATTTTACATGAAGATTTTCAGAGTGAATTTTAACAGCGTATGCATAATGAGCATGATAAGTATGTATAATTAATCTTTGCAGTAAAAAAATGATTTATAAAAATAACATATGAAGAGTCCATGAGAAAAGCAGGTATAGACGAAAAAAAAATAATTAAGCAACTTGGTCCATGCTGCAACCATTTCTAGGCTTTATTCATTATTATAATCTGTATTTTTTTTGTTTTTTTTTTTTCCAAAAAGTTATCTACAATGAAAGAATGCCATAGTCCAATTTTACAATGGAAAAGAGGGTTTTGTCCAATGTTGATTTGTAAAAACAAAATTTTGTAATTTTTAAAAGTAGACTTAGCTGTGTCCTATTTGTGATAGCCCTATTAAAGAAATTCTGCTGAAAATCAATTGTTCTATAAAAATGTACAGGGACAGGTGGGTTTGGCAAGTGCTAACTTAGGTACAGTGATACCTCAGAATCTAAACTGAAATAGGTTTCAGGAACTTGTTCATTGTCTTCCTTTATGTGTCATATAAATTTTGAATGATCTGTTGTTGGAACCCCACAAATACAATAGTTCACTTTTACTTTTTTTTGCTGTAGACAAAATAAAAAAAAAATTATAGATCTTAGAAAAAAAATTCATGATGTCTCAAAAACTATATTTTTGATGTTGGTTTTAAATACATTTTGTGATGTGTTTCAAATTAGATATTTTGTACAGAGGGGTACTTTTAAGGGAATTTTTGTTTCTATACCATTGCATGGAGTTATTTATTCTTGGAATATTTTATTTTCTAATGTGTTGATATTTTTTAAAACTCTTATTTTAGAATGAACTGGTAGTTGTTTATTTAATACTGTAGATAAGTATAAAGTTCCCTTAAGCCCCAACGGGCTCATCTGGGCAGATGATGTGTAGAATTCATCTGTTTCAGTAACCTCGGCATATGAAGGGGTTATGTGGTTAGCACAACGCCCAGCTGCCTTTACTTCCCCAACTTTAAGTCAGGTACCCATTTAAAGCTGGGTGGACTTGGGGACTTTCACCAGGACCAGAAAAAAATCCCAAGGTTCTCACCGAGATTTGAACCCAGGTCCATCTGGTCGGCAGTTGAGCGCTCTACACAGCAAGACTACCCGCCCCACTGTAGATAAGTCGACAGTGAAAGAGTATTTTTTCTATGTCCTACAGCAAAGAACAAAAATTGAAATTTTTTTTTTTACATAGGGAAATAGAACACGCTTTAATAACACAATGTAGTGAATTTAAAAAAAAAAAGCAAAAAACTAAAATACATAACATAAAAAAAATATCAAATTTAAAGAAAATTTAAAGTTTTTTCAATACAAAGTTATCTTGAATGAAGGACAAATGCCCTGGGATACTTTTGATCTTGTAGCACAGAGCTTGCTAATAATAGATTCCTTTATTAGGCCTATGTAGTACACACGCTATTATTGTAAGACCATAAGTCAAAAAGTTAAAGTGATAGAAATCATTTTTTTTTACACTTACAAAATGGGCATAGTTCATCTTCTACTTACTGCGCAGAAAGTTTTGCTACTGTAACCGTACTAATGTTTAAAGCAGGTCAAATGCATTAATTTTTTGCTACACACTACTTAAATAGTCATACATTCTGAAAATGAAACCAAATTAAAACAACACAAAAAACTGTTATGAGTCTTCAAAGTTTAAAATTAATTTTGCTCCACTTTTGCTTTTGTGATGTTCCCGTCGACTCCTCATATTTAATTGCGCTTGCATGACAAATAGCAAAAATAATGAAACTAAATAACAATTTTTCTCTTAAAAAAGAACATTCTAAATTTTACTTTTTATCAATAAAGTACATTGCTGGGGAAAATAGTTGTTGTATTAACCTCTAATGACCCAAAGCATTTAATATTTTAGAAAGCTTTGTGGAAAATAACTAAAAAAATAATTGATGAAGTTTAAGCTGTTAAATGAAGGCCAGAACAAAAAATGTCAGTAAGTAATACATCAACTACATCATTGTGCCTTTCAGCATCAAAATTTGAAGTCATAAAACAGAACAATCACAAACACTTGGCTATAACTTTTTTTTATAATACATACAAATTATCTTCATCAGATTTATATTTATGTATGGAGAAAACAGACAATTCATGAGAAAATGAGTAAAACATTTCACAAACATTTCAGTCATTAAATAAATTAATGTTTTTGATGCAATCAAATATTTTAAATCCTAAAGTGATGCAGTTGCAAGATAAGTTGTTAAAATCCTATTCTGGATGTACATCAGTTTAAATGTTTTCATATACTTCATTTCCACTGTTACTGGGTTAGTATTTCACAGGCAACATGCTACAGCCACTTACCAAAGAATTAGGTGTCTTGGCCATTTAGTAATCATTTACTTAAATAGTATATCTTAAAATGAACCATTTTCATTCAAAATTACAATACAATGATACATTGTAGGATTTAAAACAATAGAGCAATTTAAAAGTGGAAAAAGGCATCCTTGTGCAAAAAAGTTATTTATAAAATAGTTTATTTCACTTTTTTCAGAATGATTTCTTGTTTGTTTAATTAAGATAAAGAAACAATCATACAATTTATGTAGAAATGAGTCAATAGTATCAGTATCATGTTTGTTTATTAATTTTGCTTTAAACTTCCCTAATCTTGTTAATTTTGTAGGATTTCATTAATTTGAACTATTATACCAGGGATGGCCTAATATGGCTCTCAGTGCTGCATGCAGCTCTTCAATGAGTTTTGGGCGGCTAAAAATGAGCCAGTTTTTTTTTTATCATTAAATTTTGATAAATGGACAGATGTGATGCAACTCTTTAAAATATATTTGACTTTATTGAAAACAGGAGTGCAGCTCTCACGGACCTCATGGATAGCCATCCCCCTTACAATATCTTAAATAATTCTCTTTTGAATTAATTTAAATAGTGTATGTAATATCTTTAAGTTATTTCCAAACTGCTAAGATATCATATGATAAGACTAAAAAGCTTCAATGAAATGAACAATATGTTTCTAATAAAATACAATGCATAACAAAGTAAAAGACATTTTTTAAAAAAAAAGGTAAGTATAATATAAAATATATCATTGATCAATATGAAAATTAATATTATCACACAGGAAAGGTATGTTTGAAAAGTAACAAAGATGCTGTCTGTCAGGAGAGTAATAAAAATAATGAATATGAATGAGTTTAATGATATTTTTTTTTTTTTTAAGTCTGTGAGATAGATAAAAAAAAAATGTGTTTTCCTACATTTCCTTTACCTTTGGAATGAAAAAAATTTGTGGACCTCATGAATCAAAATTTCTCAAACCTGGATTTTATATAATTGTGGAGTGGTCTTGAAATGAGAGGCAAAGTTGTTCTTGAAATTGGCATTTTATTTAAACAAAAAGATGAATTACATATTATATTAAACATTATCTGAAGTGTTTTACTATATTATGATGCATAACACCAAGTTTAAACCCATCAAAAAACACATTGCATTTAAGTAATAACCACATTGAATACAATTTAAACTTTCCCTATTGGTTGCCGTCACTCGTTTTCTTTTTTGTCTCCGCTTTCTTTGTCCTCTGGTTTAAGGGGATAAATGCCTGCTCCCTCTAACATTTCAGGGGTTGCTGTCTCAAGAACTTCTCTATCTACCACTGAATTAAAAAAAGAAAAGAATAATAATTTATTTTCCACTACTGGTATATGACAAGTCAATTTACTAGGTGAAATATTGAAAATTAAAATTGTTTTATTGTACAAGGCAGAACAAAAATAAAAAAACTGCTAATTATAACAAATTTTAAAACATACATGATGTTTTCTTTAAGGTTATTGAAAGGTTTGCAAAAAAAAAAAAAAAAAAAAATATTTGTCTCTCTTTTTTTGTTCTGTAAAAATGGGAATTAGGCCCATTAGCACAATGGCAATCCCATACATTTAATTTCCCATGCCTTGCTGCTGCTATCAGCCATCATGGTGGACCTGCGATCATTACTAATTTGCCCTTGTAGTGGTTATGATTCTTGATCCATATTATAGAGGTAAAAAATACTTGTAGGTCTCTTAGAATATCTTTCTTACTTAATTTCAATGGGATCTGAACTATTCTAAGCCTGAAGTACATTCAAACCTTGGTGTCCACTAGTACCAGTGTTTTGCAACATGAGGAAAAAAGAATTTATTAAAATTTGCCTTAAAATCGGAGCAATGTCTTTCTAGACAAACATTTTTGTTTTATGAGTGCTTACAGTACAAGTAGTATGTACTTGCTGCTTTTTCTGCCAATCTTTTTGTAATCACTACTGAGTCTATAGTTCTTTTCTTCCATGCTCTGTCTTACTCGGCGTGCTTAACTTGTATTGTTTCGAAAATTATTACTACTTCATGCCAGTTACTTGAAACAAGCAAACTAACCAATCACAGACACATGTACCAGTATTGAAAAAAAGTTGTTTTTTTTTTAATATCATGAGACTAAAAGAATGAGCAAACCTCAGTAGCCGTAAGATAAATCTTCAAAATTTGATTAAGAATAAGGGCAAGGAAATGTTATTAAAAATATATATATAAAGAATATTAACTGAAGTTAACATACATGGCTTGCCTCCATGCTGCCTTAACATCATCAACATCTCAGCTACAAGTGACACATAATCTTCCTGTTTGAAAAAAATACAAAATTTGTGATCATTGTGACAAACATGTGCACACAAAGAATGAGTTTACAAATTATTAAGCTTTCTAAATAAATATATAAACTATAAAAAAAATAAGTCAAGATAAAAATGCATGTAATAAGACACGGTTGATACAAGGAGGTCCATGAGAGCCAAATTCTGGTTTTTATAAATATAGATTTAAATACTATAAAGAAAAGCCATATATGAACACCACTTAAAAATAAAGGAAACTCATTGTAGCAATTTTTTAGACCAGTGATTCTCACTGAGTGGTCACAACCATAGCTTGACCCACCAGTGTATGAATACAGTTTATCAGAAGCTAAGGTGATATTATATTTCTAATTTGGCTATTTTAGAAAAAAGTCCAAAACTAGTAATCCATTATAAGCTTGTCAGAATGATTAGCACTTTTTTAAATTTAGTTTTATATTTAGATGTAAAAAAAAAAAATTCTATCAAGGAACAGTAGTTGGTGTACTTACTCTAGTTTGAGACTTACTGAACACAAATTCTTCTAATTCTTTGCTGCTATTTTGCGCTAAAAATTTTTCTACTGGATCTGTGGAAGTACTCCTTGGTCTTGTCTGACTTCGAACATTGTCACTGTAAAAAAAATGATGACTAAATTAAATTTGAATTTGTATGATTTTTGTATGTGAAAAAACTAGTTATAAAGCATACTAACGCAGACGATAGAGTTGGCAAACATACACTGTGAAGTTCAACATCAGTGGAATGGGAAAATCTGATTTACATCTGTTAGTTAACATTTACACAAAAGATTTAAAAAAAAATAAAAAAAAAAAACACTGTCATCTGTACATCATACACCTCACTTTCTCCTGACTTCACAAAAGGCAAAAAAAAAAGGCAATGTAAATAATTCAAAAGATCAAAACAAAAGTAATGATTGAAATCAATACTAATCAAATCTTAGAACAAGACACACAAATTATAACAAGAAAGATCAAAACAAAAGTAACAAAGAACGTGAATAAATCTCTGTGGCCGGGAGGGGGGAGAGGGGGGAAGGAAAGTAGAGTCAGCAGAAAGGGGCGCTGGCGCGGAAGACGTTAGGGACAAAAAGGGGGGGGGGACTAGTTATGCGAATATAGAAAAATGTTAAAGACCACTGAAATAGAACATGTTACGTATTCAGAACATTTTGTTAAAAAATTGCAATTTGTTAGAACAACTTCAAACAATCCTTAGCCGACTTTTTTAATAAACAAAAAAAAAACGAACAACAATGAGATAATTCGGGCTCTCGGACAATGACTTTCATACACTCCCATAATTAAATTATTCTGTGCAGGGCCCACAACTTTTTCGGTGGCCAACCAAGCTGAAGGCGTTGAAATGTGTACAGGTCATTGTCGATTTCAGTTACTGTCTCAGCGTAGAATAATGTACCAATGGGAAGTCTATGTATTGAAAATGACGAGTGTAAACAATTAAAACCCCTCTGTGATTACTCATTTTATTACGGATAAATGATATTGCTAACAGGCCGGATAGTGTCTAGCCTGATAATCGCGAAGAGAATAGTTGAAACTTTACTGTAATGTAAAATTCAAGATTATATTCACACATACGTATGTTAGGCCTACGTATGTTAGGCCTGCGAATTTCTCTCGGTGGCACTGCTCACATCAATGGCCCTATTTAGCCTGCCAACCTTTAGTAGCTCTACCTTTAGTAGGCCTACCTTTAAAAGTTCTACCTTTAGTAGGCCAACCTTCAGAAGTTCTACCTTTAGTAGGCCTACCTTTAAGAAGTTCTACCTTTAGTAGGCCTACCTTTAAGAAGTTCTACCTTTAGTAGGCCTACCTTTAGAAGTTCTACCTTTAGTAAGCCTACCTTTAAGAATTTCTACCTTTAGTAGGCCTACCTTTAAGAAGTTCTACCTTTAGTAGGCCTACCTTTATCTTTACCACATTTCTCTTTTACTAAAAAATGTTTTTAAAGGTGTAAGTAAGCGAGTTGTGTTTACAACATTTTAAAAAATTATGATTTGATTAACATGCTAAGTTAAGCATGCGGTCAGTGTGGACTTTTTACATGGGAGAACTACGGCCAGAAGTTCGGCATGTCAGGTTGCCTGATTCGGCACGAGCTTTGCTCATCTTTACTAGTTCACAAAAAATGACGTTTATATTAAAATTTTAATTATTTCTCTTTCATATGGTCCGGCTTTTCTATCAAATTTAAGAACCTAATTATGGCACAAGATTCAAGAAGTTTTCCCATTCCTGCTTTATAACGATTAGGAAGTTTATAAAGACTGTCCATAAGCGACAGCACTTAGTTTGATTAATGTAATATAGTTGAAAAACTCAATAGCTCAAGCTACAAGACGATATTAGGGAGCAACCGATAATCGGATCGGTATCGGACCGATATTGGCACTATCGGTTAATATCGGATCGGCCGATTTTTATAGGGAGCGACCGATAGTCGAACCGATATTGGCACTCTGGGTTAACTATCGGACCGGCCGTTATTTGGCTGCCGATACATTTTTTTTCCACAAATCTAGTAACTCTAAACTGGTTATGGTTTACAGAGTTAAAGTTTACTTACAGACTTCCAGTTAACTGTTCACCTGAGGGATTTACTGATATAATTAAGTGTTTTTAATTTTCCAAACTTTTTTTAAAATTCTGCTACAAGTAAATTCAGTAAAAATGACAAAGATTAACGAAGAAAATTATTTTAATTTCATCACAACTTTCACAAGTTAGTGAAGTTACAATTGACAATCAATACATTTTTACTTTTTTAGTTTGACATTAATTATTTACAACTTTATCTTACTTTTCTGTTTGTGTACAAGTAAAAAGTAAAAACAACATATTGTTAGTTATAAGTTTAATTTTAAACAATAAACATGCAGATTTCTGATATTATGCAGGCATGGTTTGTGTTTCTGACTTCGGTCTTCCGTTCTGTCTTGTCAAATCTTTTGTTCTTCTCATCTTCTTCATCTGCAAGACACCCTTTTATTAATAGCAAAATATCGGTATCGGTAAAAACGCATATCGGTCGCTCCCTAGAAAATATTATGATTAAGGTAGTGTTGTTTTAGTCCCAGGTCATATTTTAGTTTCAGTTTTTATTTCGTTTTTTCTGTAATAATTTCAGTTTTCGTCTAGTTTTAGTCTTGCTGCTAATTTTAGTTTTAGTTTTAGTTCTCGTTGATGAAAAGTCAACATTTTCGTCAACGAAGGTTTTAGTTTTAGTTTTCGTCAACGAAAACAACACTAGGTTAAGAACCATTATCACACCGGCCGTGTTAGAAGAGGATAGTCAAAATGCATTAAATTACATTTAATAATAAACTATAACTGAACTATAAACTAACTAGATACTTGTTTATATATATATATATATATATATATATATATATATATATAATTATATTTATTTATATATATAAATATTATAGGAAATTTGCACTTGATAATTTTGAAACCAATGCAACTCCACATTTAGACACGAGTGTTTTCATTTAAGCCACAGTTTTCAAGAGTGCAGGAATTTCCCATCATGCTACCATTGTTGATAGTTATATCCACAGAACCGTGGATCTATCAATGATAATGAAATGAAACATGCAAAGCTATTGATTTGTGCAGGTACAACAGAATTGATTTTCCCGATCCCTTTTTTTGAGTTGCACATAGTATAGAACTGTTTTTTCCCCCCTATTTTATGATGCAACCTGTAAATAGATTATTATTTTCGGTTTTATGTTTATGTACAACACATACATCTACTCAGTGTCTTGAATAATTTACATTTTTGTTCCAGTAGAGCAAAGAAAAAAGCGAAAGCTGACACACAATGGTCAAATTCCAACCTCAATACATTTAGTAAAACTATAATTTATGCAGGGTACCATGGAAGGTGGACGTAAGAAAGGTCGACATAGATAGAACTGGATTGGCAACATTAAAGAATCGGCTGGCCACATGTAGCGAATCCAGTTGATGACAACAGGGTAAAAAGGGTAAGTGAAATTCTGTCCACTGCAATGTCCCAGATTCCCCCACAACGACAAAAGATTGGGTAAAGGGGGGTGGGGGAAGGCACAAAAAAGAATTAAGACAAAAATCATTTGGCGAACTATCCCCGCCTTAAATTTTTTTTAATACACATGTACTATCAAAATAACCATAAATGGTTCTATATTTATTTATATACATGATAATAGCGATATAAATTCGTTGATGATGATGAATAATCCATCTATTATTTATATGCAGAAGTGGCCAGGTTTAAGCCAAAATACAATGCTATAAACTTACATTTGTAACATGCAGCGATTCCTGAACACGTCTGATGTCCAATTAGACATGAATTCTTCAGCCATACCAGCAACGAATGCATTTCTATCCATCTTGAAATTTAAAAGGAGTTCACAATAATATATATATATATTTTGTTAACAATCACAACCTTTCTCCAGTGTTTTCACCACTTTCCTTTTTTTTACGCTTCAAACTCAACACAACGTTCCTGCACACTTCTTAAATCAATATCCCACAACAAGCTAGTGACTAACTGCTGTATGTGCTTTGAGGCTATTTTTGTCGTCGGAAAGGTACTTTCCTTTATTCTTATAATTTTTCTCACTATTGATGTCTAGTTCACTCTCTTCTGTTCGGACGTTATGGTGAAAAAATCTGAAATGACAATGAGAATAAAAAGTATTAGGCTTTGTGCAAGATTTAATAGACTATAATCGTTTAAACAACTATATCAAGATGCTATCTCAATAACTCACTGTTACGACGTTTGCCAATCTTATGTAGGCTAATGTCGTAGATATGTTTTGTACTTGTTGAACATTTCACGTGGTGAGTATGATCGTGGAGAATGAGTGGGTGAAAGGTTAAAAGGAGAAAGAAAAGTGATTGGTTGTTGTGGTAAGATGGTGTCTCTGGGACGAAGTTAAAAATTGGGGGGGGGCCCTGGCAAACTATGACAACATGGGCCCCTCTAGCTTCCTTTCCCCCTTATAAATGAATTTTGAATTCGACGGTCTATTCCCTTCCCATCCCAAGCCTTGGGATCTCACAATTGTTTGGGCCACCCATTGCGGTAGCCATGTGTATAAATCAGCCTCACTCTGAACTTCAATGAATTTTATGAGGCTCCCAATGAGCAATTTTTTTGTTACTTTTGTTCACTTAATTTCGATGAATTGACATAGTGCATCTTTAAACCATTTTTCTAAAAAAAAAAATACATAGGCTATCAGAGTGCTGTTCTCTTTGACCTCCTGCGTCACCCCCCCCCCCAGCCTCTTGTATTGGATCAATGAGTGGTCAAACAAACCAGTAGCACTGCTGAGGCAGTCGTGGGAAACATTTTGTTAACAGCCTTTATATATGAGAAAAAAGCAACAACCATGGAAGCCATAGGTACACAGTTCACTCGTGTCGATTATTTAATTATTACTAATAATTATAAATGTAGAGGGGACGGAACTCCTAAAGACTTGGAGCCCAGACTAATATTCGGGTGGTCGCCCCCTACCTCCGAACACCCCCCCCCCCTACAACCCCACATCACGGCGGCTGTACCGTGACGAATAAAGGTTGAATGAGCAATGGCCTACCTGGGTGGGTTGGGAGGGGAAAAAAAGGGGGGAGGGGGTAAAGCGCCTTTGTTACATTTTTGGGGGGCTTAGGAAAATGTACATTGGGAAAGGGGGGGGGGCTGTTAAACTTTTAGCCCATTAATCAACTTTATTTAGTGGGACTCCCTCTACCCCCCTCCCATCAACTATAAGTAATTTTAGCCCTGGAGCCCCTGACTAGTTCCCAGATTTCCGTTCCTATATCGGGGAGGCCTGATTAGGCATTTTTTTTTTTTTTTCAAAAACAAGTAAACACTTCTTGAGTTGTGAAGTGGCTCACATTTTTTCCTCATTTAAAAAAAAAAACAACTAAGTTTAAATTATACTGGGCTAGGGAGTGGGGACATAAAATTCTCGACAGTGGGCCCCCTTAGATGTGTGGACCCTAGGCAGCTGCCTAGTTCGCCTCTCCACAAAAAACGTCTCGGGACATAGGGGAAGTGGCTGACTCATGTACTAATAAATACCACATGGAACGTCACCAGTCTGCATCAATTCCTATGGACAACTGTTTTGAAAGATTAAAGCCCTTCCTGAAGTACATTTTTAATATCTACAGTGACATAACTTGGGATGGGGCCGAGGTACACCCCCGCGCTTCACTTTCTTTCCCACCATCAAGAAGAAGATTCTCACCACTTTATTCTGTCATTGAATCGGCTCGGCATCATCAGACGTCTGCCCCGGGGGCCACACATGCTAGTAACACAAATGTTTATATTACTTTGCGTTTCTTAAAATGTGTGCATATGACAACACCCGAAGTGGCATCAACAATCAATAGGGCATGCATTGTAAACCGACCTATTTGGAAAACATGAGTCACAACTCACAAGTCACATAGTTGAACAGTTTATTACAAGACCTTTGAAACAATTATAAAGCATTTAGTCACAAAAAAAGTGAAATTATGTAAAACAAAAAAAAAAAGAAATTGTTTGCAATGGTTGGGCTGAAAGGGTTGTAAAGATAAATAAACACAGTAAGACAGCTGGCGAGGTCATAAAGATAAATAAACAGACACGGCGAACTAGACACGACTACAGCTGCAGAACTGGGGAGGGCTGCCCTCATTATAAATGTTCATGGTGGATTTGTGGTAAATTTCAATTTAGTGAAACTGAATGTTCTATATTTTGATAGGTATTTTACTATCAAACCACTGCTTACAGCCTTACCAAACCACTGCTTACAGCTATACCAAACCACTGCTTACAGCTATACCAAACCACTGCTTACAGCCTTACCAAACCACTGCTTACAGCTATACTATACTATAACAGAACTTTGTTGTAACATACAATATTGTAATCAACAGAATTCCATACAATGTCAGAGTGAATTAATATAAAACAAAAATCAATTCAGTTTTAATTTTGTAACTTTTATGTATGTGTAAGATGTTTTTTTTGAATTCCGGTGTACAGTGATTTGACTGAACATACAATAACACGAAAACCGAAAGTGAAATATTCTGTTTGATATATTTTATGTGTCTTTGAGTTAAAAAAAACATATGACAAGTTAATTCCACTTTCATTTGATTCTTGGGACTCAGAAGGTATACAAAGATATGGGCAAAACTACAGCCCGCAAGCCACGTCAGGCCCATCAGGCTGTTTGACCCAGTCTCCACACTCTGCTCTCTGCCGCTCTTTACCTTTAATGATATTTACATTTAATTTACATTATTTCATATGAACACTCCTTCCAAATTCGAAAGTCCAGCCCGGGCCCCAGCTTAAGGGGGGGGGCCAAAATTAATTTTACATTAAATAGTAAGTACATTATTTCATGTCACGGTGTCGAATGTCAAAATGCAGGGGCCCCCAAAGAGGTCAAGCCTTTCGGGCCCCCAAACCCCTAGGTTCGGCACTGCTTCCATTAGCTCTTAGTCTGGCTCTTCTGTCGAATGTATGAACCCAGTGTGACCCGCGGTTCGAAACATTTGCCCCCCCTACCCTCCCAGTTTAACATATACTAAAGCCAGTGGAGAACAAACGGGGCTCTTCGTTTAGCTTTGTGTGGCTCTCAATGAGCCATTTCTATAATAAACTTTTTAATAAACTTCCCTCTCTGTGGGTGTGTGTATTACTCTGTTAATCTTGTAACTCAATTTTGGACCTGGTTGTTATTTAGTGAGAAAGCTCAAATTAAACACACGTGTAGAGTTGGACCTGTTGTTATTTAGTGAGAAAGCTCAAATTCAACACACGTGTAGAGTTGGACCTGGTTGTTATTTAGTGAGAAAGCTCAAATTCAATTCAACACACGTGTAGAGTTGGACCTGTTGTTATTTAGTGAGAAAGCTCAAATTAAACACACGTGTAGAGTTGGACCTGGTTGTTATTTAGTGAGAAAGCTCAAATTCAATTCAACACACGTGTAGAGTTGGACCTGTTGTTATTTAGTGAGAAAGCTCAAATTCAATTCAACACACGTGTAGAGTTGGACCTGTTGTTATTTAGTGAGAAAGCTCAAATTCAACACACGTGTAGAGTTGGACCTGGTTGTTATTTAGTGAGAAAGCTCAAATTCAACACACGTGTAGAGTTGGACCTGGTTGTTATTTAGTGAGAAAGCTCAAATTCAACACACGTGTAGAGTTGGACCTGGTTGTTATTTAGTGAGAAAGTTCAAATTCAACACACGTGTAGAATCTAGATGCCAACAACTATTGTAATAATGTCGAGTTCATACATTAACATCTTGTAGAATTACGAAGCCAATTTTCAGTAATGTGAATGATGGGCGAAATATCGTTTTGAGACGATCATGTCCAGGTAAATACAAAAGTACAGCACAATAGGAAATCATTTTTGTTTTTTTAAAAGTCTGATTGATAAAAAATAGCAAATTTAATTCTGTGGGGTTTGTGTGTGTGTGTCTGTGTGTGGTGTGTGTGTGGTGTGTGTATGTCTGTGTGTGGTGTGTAGGTGAAAGGATGGCCGAGCGTTGGTGAGCACTTGACTGTCGACCTGAGAGTCCCGGGTTCGATCCTATGGGTAAAAACTAATTTGAGGTGACAATGAAATGATTAGGAGTCAAAGAGAACCTAATTGGTACTTATGAGATTGGAAAGAGATAGAGGCCTATATAATATGAGATAAGGATGTCGGTAACAAATATATGTTGGGGGGGGGGGGTCACAGGTTTAAAACTGACCCTACCACTGAGGTCATAGATTTTTTTTTTGATTCCCCGACCAGTGGAGATGCTTTCACACACAAAAACTCACTTTAACCATACACGTACTTTAACCACACACGTACTTTAACACACACACACACTTAAACACACACACGCTTTAACACACACCCTTTAACACACACACGCGCTTTAACACACACACGCTTTAACACACACACACTTTAACACACACACTTTAACACACACTTTAACACACACACTTTAACACACACACTTTAACACACACACACTTTAACACACACACTTTAACACTAGAAAATATATGACCGGAAATGGGCTTGAACTAAGAAGATTAAATGAAAATGAGGCGGGGAGATGTAAAGGAGTTAAAGGTCAAAGAAACTAGCGAAACCTCAAATATAACGTTGGTGGCGAGAAGTCCCCTCCCTCCCTGGGGAAATTGGCTAATGTCACGTGACACGATGACCCGGGAAGATGAAATGGCGGAAGAGGAAAGGAAAAAAGTCAACGTAACTGTTCCAATCTCATCTAGTTTCTACTGACTCTTATCTAGTTTCTACTGACTCTCATCTAGTTTCTACTGACTCTCATCTAGTTTCTACTGACTCTCATCTAGTTTCTACTGACTCTCATCTAGTTTCTAGTGACTCTCATCTAGTTTCTACTGACTCTCATCTAGTTTCTACTGACTCTCATCTAGTTTCTACTGACTCTTGTCTAGTTTCTACTGACTCTTATCTAGTTTCTACTGACTCTCACATCTAGTTTCTACTGACTCTCACATCTAGTTTCTACTGACTCTTATCTAGTTATGACTCTTAGCCTCTACTAGTATATATCTCTGTGTTAAAAGGTATCTCTGTGATAAAAGGTATCTCTGTGGTATAAGGTATCTCTGTGATATAAGGTATCTCTGTGGTATAAGGTATCTCTGTGATATAAGGTATTTCTGTGATATAAGGTATCTCTGTGATATAAGGTATTTCTGTGATATAAGGTATTTCTGTGGTATAAGGTATCTCTGTGATCTGTCCAATGCCGCGGTTCTCAACCGGTGATACGCGTATCCCAAAGGTCAAGGTCAAAGGTTATGCAGGGGTACGCAGCAAGTAACACACTCGAGAGCTAAGCACGGCCAATTATAAAAATAATTGAATGTATTCGCCAAATTACTTGTGAGTGGTTACCCGCGGGCATACTATCGCACCTTTAGGGGGTACAGTCGCGAAAAATGTTGAGAGCCGTTAGTCGAACGCTGCCTAAATATTTTTATACATCAATTTATCCACGTATCAGCGGCTATAAGTGCATCCACGCTTATATTTTTAGCAATAATAATTTCTTTATATTGTAATACATGTATTTGTTTTTCATCAACAATGTTGAAATGTCTCCGTACAAGAAATCAACACTGAAAACACTGTGTTAAAATGATGTCCTCGTCATGTAAAGCGCAATGGCGAGTTGTCTTTCCATGATGTCTAAAACTTACAACCAAATATTGAAACATTGACTTATACAGCGATGTAAATTATAAAACATTTTGTTGAAATGTCAACTGAATTTTTCTTATACATATAGCAAACTAAAAAGGAAAGGGAGAAATAATCACAGATGATGTGAAACACACATCTGCACACATTGAAAGAAGATAACATCCTGAAAAACCGGTTACATAATTCCCCTGTTGGCTTTTTTTTTTTAATTTATAACCGGCACTTGTAACTTTGCAAGCATCACTTGCCCGGCTAATTGTTCCGTTTCTTTCATTGAAATGTAAATTTTTGTCTGCAAGTAAACGGGCGGGAATATACACATTCTATTCGATGGCCGAGTTTTATTTATAATTCAAATTTGGTTATTAGGAAGATTGAATTGTATTGACATAATGCACATTATAGATATATAACTATGATCCACATTGCCTACATACTGACAACTTATGGTTTGTCGATAGAGAAAAAAAAGCAAATTTTAATGACGTCATTCCAAGTTTAGAAATAATATTTCAGTGCGGGGGTGGGTTGAATTTATGTTTGGATACTGTTACTTAGGGGCGATCGCTCCACTGATCCCCATTGACAATTGGTAAGGAAAGTAAACAATAACGCGAATAATTTGTTTACATCCATTAACAATTGGTAAGGAAAGTAAACAATAACGCGAATAATGTATTTACATCCACTGACAATTGGTAAGGAAAGTAAACAATAACGCGAATAATTTGTTTACACTCATTGTCAATTGGTAAGGAAAGTAAACAATAACGCGAATAAATGTGTTTACATCCATTAACAATTGGTAAGGAAAGTAAACAATAACGCGAATAATGTGTTTACATCCATTAACAATTGGTAATGAAAGTAAACAATAACGCGAATAATGTGTTTACATCCATTAACAATTGGTAAGGAAAGTAAACAATAACGCGAATAATGTGTTTACATCCATTAACAATTGGTAAGGAAAGTAAACAATAACGCGAATAATGTGTTTACATCCACTGACAATTGGTAAGGAAAGTAAGTAATAACGCGAATAATTTGTTTACACTCATTGATAATTGGTAAGGAAGGGGGGGGGGGGGGGGGGGGGGGGGGGGGGGGGGGGGGGGGGGGGGGGGGGGGAAAAAAAAAAAAAAAAAAAAAAAAAAAAAAAAAAAAAAAAAAAAAAAAAAGTAAGTAATAACGCTGAATAATTTGTTTACACTCATTGATAATTGGTAAGGAAAAAAAAAAAAAAAAAAAAAAAAAAAAAAAAAAAAAAAAAAAAAAAAAAAAAAAAAAAAAAAAAAAAAAAAAAAAAAAAAAAAAAAAAAAAAAAAAAAAAAAAAAAAAAAAAAAAAAAAAAAAAAAAAAAAAAAAAAAAAAAAAAAAAAAAAAAAAAAAAAAAAAAAAAAAAAAAAAAAAAAAAAAAAAAAAAAAAAAAAAAAAAAAAAAAAAAAAAAAAAAAAAAAAAAAAAAAAAAAAAAAAAAAAAAAAAAAAAAAAAAAAAAAAAAAAAAAAAAAAAAAAAAAAAAAAAAAAAAAAAAAAAAAAAAAAAAAAAAAAAAAAAAAAAAAAAAAAAAAAAAAAAAAAAAAAAAAAAAAAAAAAAAAAAAAAAAAAAAAAAAAAAAAAAAAAAAAAAAAAAAAAAAAAAAAAAAAAAAAAAAAAAAAAAAAAAAAAAAAAAAAAAAAAAAAAAAAAAAAAAAAAAAAAAAAAAAAAAAAAAAAAAAAAAAAAAAAAAAAAAAAAAAAAAAAAAAAAAAAAAAAAAAAAAAAAAAAAAAAAAAAAAAAAAAAAAAAAAAAAAAAAAAAAAAAAAAAAAAAAAAAAAAAAAAAAAAAAAAAAAAAAAAAAAAAAAAAAAAAAAAAAAAAAAAAAAAAAAAAAAAAAAAAAAAAAAAAAAAAAAAAAAAAAAAAAAAAAAAAAAAAAAAAAAAAAAAAAAAAAAAAAAAAAAAAAAAAAAAAAAAAAAAAAAAAAAAAAAAAAAAAAAAAAAAAAAAAAAAAAAAAAAAAAAAAAAAAAAAAAAAAAAAAAAAATGGTTAATGGGTCAATGTTCCCTGATCCATGACCCACCCTTAGTCTCCGCCTGACCCTAAAAAATCCCGTCGTCGCGCGATTTTTTTTATTTTCATGGCTACAGATGAAAACTGTTGTAATAAGTTGCAATTTTCCTTCAATAAAAACTTTTATCTTTTTACTTTTTGTGCTTTAAATTTCTTAGCAGGGTATGCACATAGTTTGTTGAAGCATATTTTTACTTTTAAACAATCTTAATATGTCCCATGTTAGCAGCTTGCTTCAATGGGTCATGGGTCATGATGGTCTGGGTCAAGATGGTCATATGGGTCATGGGTCGAGTTTAGTGACCCATTAATTGCTCTGTGTGCAGGATGCCGCTGTAATGGATATGACACAAAAAAAACTAGGCAACTGCCAAGAGACCCCATTCCAAAGAAGTCACCATCTGAGTAAAGTTCCTCGACATGTACTTTAGTCTAGAGCCGATTTATATACCCGCACATGGTTTTCCATAGGTTAAAGCAGTCAGAACGCCTCTGAATGAGTGCATATGAGTGTGTTTTTGTGTGAGTCTATGTATGGGTGTATAGGGTGTGCATGAATGAATGCATGTATAGGGCCAGGCAGAGAGTACTTCTATGTGTATAAATGACTCTTTGTGTGTGTATATATTGAAGAGGCCTATGTAGGCCTATGTCTGTATGTGAATGTGTGTATACATATATACATAACACGTCCGTGTATTTATGTAAATGTGACGGTATTATTTAATGTGCGTGTGTGGTTGTATGTTTGTCTTTGTAGGCTGGGTGATTGTGTGTTTGAATTCTGCGTGAGTGTACGCATGTGTGTATGAAAATGGTTTTGCGATGAGACGGCAGTACTGAAATAAGGTTGTTACAAAATTTAGCAGGACATGTATTATTACAAAACAAAAGTTTCCGACTGATTAAAAACTTATTGAAAGACTGAGGACAAAAAATAAAAGCGCAAGTCTACTTTCCTCACTGAAACAAATCAAGGTATTTTTTTTTCTTTATCCACATAATGGCAACAGATGCGAGGTGTTTGAATGAATGTAGCAGACGTATGAAGCAGATTGACTGTTTGTAATTAGAAAAACAAACATAGGTTTGAAGTCAATATTTTCTGTTTTGTGTTTGCAACCGAGATTTTTCTTTTGTTTAAGTGCATCGATTATGGCGGGGGGGGGGGGAAGGGGTCACACGGTCACTCATTATGTCAGTGTTAAAAAAGTAAGCTAACAATTTCATATCAATATATAGACGGTGTATTGTTGCTAACAATGTCATATAAATATATAGACGGTGTATTGCTAACAATGTCAAATCAAGATATAGACGGTGTATTGCTAACAAGGTAGAATCGCTAGATCGAAGCCGATGAGTCAAGGACCACAACTCATTTAACATCTGGCTTTTCTTATGAACAACCAATGATCGACTGGATTAAAAATGACGTAGTGTTCGGTGACCAGAAAGGTGTGGGGGGGAGGTATATGTTACCCATCTCTTAAAAATATAGCTCATTTATATTGCGATACATTTTTATAGTGCCCCCTACTTTCATCCCCCACCTTAGCCAAGACTGAAATGAATGAAATGACCATGGAGCCACCCACGGGAAAACATAGGTGACTGGCGTCACTAGGACTCGAAATGTAATTCAGCCGATCGCCGATTCAGCTCACCAGTAACGGCTTGGGTTGGGGGGGGCGAGGAACTAAGTCCATTAACGCTCCTGGCTCCCCCAGGGTGTGCGCGAAAGGACCGTTTCGGTGCGGTACATAGACAACAGTTATGGTTAAAGGCACAGTATTTGACAATCACCCTAACACCACCTGCCATTCAACAGTAACGCTAAGGGACAGCCCTGGGGAGGGGGGGAGATGGGGGCTCACAGCCAAAAACGCCACCTAACAACGTAGATATTTTCATCTCCCATCCAAATGGCACTTTGGACCCCTTTGCAAGCATTTAGTGCGGTGCACTACGCTACATTGTGCACAGTAATCACAAATACGCACATTACACTATTCAATATATAGACGGTGTATTGCTAACAATTTCATATCAATATATAGACGGTGTATTGATAACAATTTCATATCAATATTAGACGGTGTATTGATAACAATTTCATATCAATATATAGACGGTGTATTGCTAACAATTTCATATCAATATATAGACGGTGTATTGATAACAATGTCATATCAATATATAGACGGTGTATTGCTAACAATTTCATATCAATATATAGACGGTGTATTGATAACAATTTCATATCAATATAGACGGTGTATTGCTAACAATTTCATATCAATATATAGACGGTGTATTGATAACAATTTCATATCAATATATAGACGGTGTATTGCTAACAATGTCATATCAATATATAGACGGTGTATTACAATAATGTCATATCAATATATAGACGGTGTATTGCTAACAATGTCATATCAATATATAGACGTGTATTGCTAACAATGTCATATCAATATATAGACGGTGTATTGCTAACAATGTCATATATATAGACGTGTATTGCTAACAATGTCATATCAATATATAGACGTGTATTGATAACAATTTATATCAATATATAGACGGTGTATTGATAACAATTTCATATCAATATATAGACGGTGTATTGCTAACAATTTCATATCAATATATAGACGGTGTATTGCAACAATTTCATATCAATATATAGACGGTGTATTGCTAACAATTTCATATCAATATATAGACGTGTATTGCTAACAATTTCATATCAATATATAGACGGTGTATTGCTAACAATTTCATATCAATATATAGACGTATTGCTAACAATTTCATATCAATATATAGACGTGTATTGCTAACAATTTCATATCAATATATAGACGGTGTATTGCTAACAATTTCATATCAATATATAGACGGTGTATTGCTAACAATTTCATATCAATATATAGACGGTGTATTGCTAACAATTTCATATCAATATATAGACGGTGTATTGCTAACAATTTCATATCAATATATAGACGTGTATTGCTAACAATTTCATATCAATATATAGACGTGTATTGCTAACAATTTCATATCAATATATAGACGGTGTATTGCTAACAATTTCATATCAATATATAGACGGTGTATTGCTAACAATTTCATATCAATATATAGACGGTGTATTGCTAACAATTTCATATCAACATATAGACGGTGTATTGCTAATAATTTCATATCAATATATAGACGGGTGTATTAACAATTTCATATCAATAGGTAGACGTATTGCTAACAATTTCATATCAATATATAGACGTGTATTGCTAACAATTTCATATCAATATATAGACGGTGTATTGCTAACAATTTCATATCAATATATAGACGGTGTATTGCTAACAATTTCATATCAATATATAGACTGTGTATTGATAACAATTTCATATCAATATATAGACGTGTATTGCTAACAATTTCATATCAATATATAGACGGTGTATTGCTAACAATTTCATATCAATATATAGACGGTGTATTGCTAACAATTTCATATCAATATATAGACGGTGTATTGCTAACAATTTCATATCAATATAGATCGTATTGCTAACAATTTCATATCAATATATAGACGGTGTATTGCTAACAATTTCATATCAATATATGTCATATCAATATATAGACGCGTATTGCTAACAATGTCATATCAATATATAGATCGGTGTATTGCTAACAATTTCATATCGTATATATCTCTGTGTTAATAGGTATTTCTGTGATATAAGGTATTTCTGTGGTATAAGGTATCTTTGTGGTATAAGGTATCTCTGTGGTATAAGGTATCTCTGTGGTATAAGGTATTTCTGTGATACAAGGTATTTCTGTGGTATAAGGTATCTCTGTGGTATAAGGTATTTCTGTGGTATAAGGTATCTCTGTGATCTGTCCAATGCCGCGGTTCTCAACCGGTGATACGCGTATCCCAAAGGTCAAGGTCAAAGGTTATGCAGGGGTACGCAGCAAGTAACACACTCGAGAGCTAAGCACGGCCAATTATAAAAATAATTGAATGTATTCGCCAAATTACTTGTGAGTGGTTACCCGCGGGCATACTATCGCACCTTTAGGGGTACAGTCGCGAAAAATGTTGAGAGCCGTTAGTCGAACGCTGCCTAAATATTTTTATACATCAATTTATCCACGTATCAGCGGCTATAAGTGCATCCACGCTTATATTTTTAGCAATAATAATTTCTTTATATTGTAATACATGTATTTGTTTTTCATCAACAATGTTGAAATGTCTCCGTACAAGAAATCAACACTGAAAACACTGTGTTAAAATGATGTCCTCGTCATGTAAAGCGCAATGGCGAGTTGTCTTTCCATGATGTCTAAAACTTACAACCAAATATTGAAACATTGACTTATACAGCGATGTAAATTATAAAACATTTTGTTGAAATGTCAACTGAATTTTTCTTATACATATAGCAAACTAAAAAGGAAAGGGAGAAATAATCACAGATGATGTGAAACACACATCTGCACACATTGAAAGAAGATAACATCCTGAAAAACCGGTTACATAATTCCCCTGTTGGCTTTTTTTTTTAATTTATAACCGGCACTTGTAACTTTGCAAGCATCACTTGCCCGGCTAATTGTTCCGTTTCTTTCATTGAAATGTAAATTTTTGTCTGCAAGTAAACGGGCGGGAATATACACATTCTATTCGATGGCCGAGTTTTATTTATAATTCAAATTTGGTTATTAGGAAGATTGAATTGTATTGACATAATGCACATTATAGATATATAACTATGATCCACATTGCCTACATACTGACAACTTATGGTTTGTCGATAGAGAAAAAAAAGCAAATTTTAATGACGTCATTCCAAGTTTAGAAATAATATTTCAGTGCGGGGGTGGGTTGAATTTATGTTTGGATACTGTTACTTAGGGGCGATCGCTCCACTGATCCCCATTGACAATTGGTAAGGAAAGTAAACAATAACGCGAATAATTTGTTTACATCCATTAACAATTGGTAAGGAAAGTAAACAATAACGCGAATAATGTATTTACATCCACTGACAATTGGTAAGGAAAGTAAACAATAACGCGAATAATTTGTTTACACTCATTGTCAATTGGTAAGGAAAGTAAACAATAACGCGAATAAATGTGTTTACATCCATTAACAATTGGTAAGGAAAGTAAACAATAACGCGAATAATGTGTTTACATCCATTAACAATTGGTAATGAAAGTAAACAATAACGCGAATAATGTGTTTACATCCATTAACAATTGGTAAGGAAAGTAAACAATAACGCGAATAATGTGTTTACATCCATTAACAATTGGTAAGGAAAGTAAACAATAACGCGAATAATGTGTTTACATCCACTGACAATTGGTAAGGAAAGTAAGTAATAACGCGAATAATTTGTTTACACTCATTGATAATTGGTAAGGAATGGTAATGGGTCAATGTTCCCTGATCCACGACCCACCCTTAGTCTCCGCCCGACCCTAAAAAAAAATCCCGTCGTCGCGCGATTTTTTTTTTATTTTCATGGCTACAGATGAAAACTGTTGTAATAAGTTGCAATTTTCCTTCAATAAAAAACTTTTATCTTTTTACTTTTTGTGCTTTAAATTTCTTAGCAGGGCATGCACATAGTTTGTTGAAGCATATTTTTACTTTTAAACAATCTTAATATGTCCCATGTTAGCAGCTTGCTTCAATGGGTCATGGGTCATGATGGGTCTGGGTCAAGATGGTCATATGGGTCATGGGTCAAGCTCAGTGACCCATTAATTGCTCTGGTGTGCAGAGCCGCTGTAATGGATATGCACAAAAAAAAACTAGGCAACTGCCAAGAGACCCCATTCCAAAGAAGTCAGCATCTGGAGTAAAGTTCCTCGACATGTACTTTAGTCTAGAGCCGATTTATATACCCGCACATGGCTTTCCATAGGTTAAAGCAGTCAGAACGCCTCTGAATGAGTGCATATGAGTGTGTTTTTGTGTGAGTCTATGTATGGGTGTATAGGGTGTGCATGAATGAATGCATGTATAGCTGTAAGTAAGAGAGTACTTCTATGTGTATAAATGACTCTTTGTGTGTGTATATATTGAAGAGGCCTATGTAGGCCTATGTCTGTATGTGAATGTGTGTATACATATATACATAACACGTCCGTGTATTTATGTAAATGTGACGGTATTATTTAATGTGCGTGTGTGGTTGTATGTTTGTCTTTGTAGGCTGGGTGATTGTGTGTTTGAATTCTGCGTGAGTGTACGCATGTGTATGAAAATGGTTTTGCGATGAGACGGCAGTATTGAAATAAGGTTGTTACAAAATTTAGCAGGACATGTATTATTACAAAACAAAAGTTTCCGACTGATTAAAAACTTATTGAAAGACTGAGAACAAAAAAATAAAAAAGTCTACTTTCCTCACTGAAACAAATCAAGGTATTTTTTTTTCTTTATCCACATAATGGCAACAGATGCGAGGTGTTTGAATGAATGTAGCAGACGTATGAAGCAGATTGACTGTTTGTAATTAGAAAAACAAACATAGGTTTGAAGTCAATATTTTCTGTTTTGTGTTTGCAACCGAGATTTTTCTTTTGTTTAAGTGCATCGATTATGGCGGGGGGGGGGGGGGGGGGGGAGGGGGTCACACGGTCACTCATTATGTCAGTGTTAAAAAGTAAGCTAACAATTTCATATCAATATATAGACGGTGTATTGCTAACAATTTCATATCAATATATAGACGGTGTATTGCTAACAATTTCATATCAATATATAGACGGTGTATTGATAACAATTTCATATCAATATATAGACGGTGTATTGCTAACAATTTCATATCAATATATAGACGGTGTATTGCTAACAATTTCATATCAATATATAGACGGTGTATTGCTAACAATTTCATATCAATATATAGACGGTGTATTGCTAACAATTTCATATCAATATATAGACGGTGTATTGCTACAATTTCATATCAATATATAGACGGTGTATTGCTAACAATTTCATATCAATATATAGACGGTGTATTGCTAACAATTTCATATCAATATATAGACGGTGTATTGCTAACAATTTCATATCAATATATAGACGGTGTATTGCTAACAATTTCATATCAATATATAGACGGTGTATTGCTAACAATTTCATATCAATATATAGACGGTGTATTGCTAACAATTTCATATCAATATATGAGACGGTGTTATTGCTAACAAGTTCATATCAATATATAGACGGTGTATTGCCTAACAATTTCATATCAATATATAGACGGTGTATTGATAACAATTTCATATCAATATATAGACGGTGTATTGCTAACAATTTCATATCAATATATAGACGGTGTATTGCTAACAATGTCATATCAATATATAGACGGTGTATTGCTAACAATGTCATATCAATATATAGACGGTGTATTGCTAACAATTTCATATCAATATATAGACGGTGTATTGCTAACAATTTCATATCAATATATAGACGGTGTATTGCTAACAATTTCATATCAATATATAGACGGTGTATTGATAACAATTTCATATCAATATATAGACGGTGTATTGATAACAATTTCATATCAATATATAGACGGTGTATTGCTAACAATTTCATATCAATATATAGACGGTGTATTGATAACAATGTCATATCAATATATAGACGGTGTATTGCTAACAATTTCATATCAATATATAGACGGTGTATTGATAACAATTTCATATCAATATATAGACGGTGTATTGCTAACAATTTCATATCAATATATAGACGGTGTATTGATAACAATTTCATATCAATATATAGACGGTGTATTGCTAACAATGTCATATCAATATAGAGACGATTAATAATTGCTAACAGTAATCATATCAAATATATAGGCGGGTGTATTGCTAACAATGTCATATCAATATATAGGCGATGTGTATTGCTAACAATGTCATATCAATATAGAGACGATTATTATTACTATACAGTATCATATCAATATATAGACGGTGTATTGCTAACAATGTCATATCAATATGGTAGACGGTGTATTGATAACAATTTCATATCAATATATAGGCGGTGTATTAAGATAACAATTTCATATCAATATATAGGCGATTGTATTGCTAACAATTTCATATCAATATATAGACAATTATATTGCTAACAATTTCATATCAATATATAGGCGGTGTATTGCTAACAATTTCTATATCAATATATGAGACGGTGTATTGCTAACAATTTCATATCAATATATAGGCGGTGTATTGCTAACAATTTCATATCAATATATAGGCGATTGTATTGCTAACAATTTCATATCAATATATAGGCGGTGTATTGCTAACAATTTCATATCAATATATAGGCGGTGTATTGCTAACAATTTCATATCAATATATAGGCGGTGTATTGCTAACAATTTTATCAATTTATAGGCGATTGTATTGCTGGCAATTTAATATCAATATATATGACGGTGTATTGCTAACAATTTCATATCAATCATACTAGGCGGTGTATTGCTATTTAATTTCATATCAATATATAGGCGGTGTATTGCTGACAATTTCATATCAATATGGGCGGTGTAAATGCTAGCAATTTCCATATCAATATGCAGAGCTAGGTGTATTGCTAACAATTTCATATCAACCACATATAATGATTGCTGTGTATTTACTAACAATTTCCGCTATCAATATATTAATTAAAGGCGGTTGTATTGCCTACAATTTCACATCAATATATAGGCCGTGTATTGCTAACAATTTCATATCAAATATAGGCGTTGTAATTGCCAACAATTTCATATCAATCATATAGACGGTGTATTGCTAACAATTTCATATCAATATATAGACGGTGTATTGATAACAATTTCATATCAATATATAGACGGTAGTAATGCTGTCAATTTCATATCAATATATAGGCGTTGTATTGCTAACTTATTTCATATCAATATATAGACAGGTGTATTGCTAACAATTTCTATATCAAATATAGACGGTGTATTGCTAACAATTTCATATCAACATATAGACGGTGTATTGCTAACAATTTCATATCAATATATAGATGGTTGTATTGCTGATAATTTCCATATCAATATATAGTAGTTGTAATGCTAACAATTTCATATCAATATATAGACTGTTATATTACTGCCAGTTTCATATCAATATATAGACGGTGTATTGCTAACAATGTCATATCAATATATAGGCGGTATTGCTAACAATTTCATATCAATATATGGACGATTGTATTGCTAACAATTTCATATCAATATATAGGCGGTGTATTGCTAACAATTTCATATCAATATATAGACCGGTGTATTGCTGACAATTTCATATCAAATATATAGGCGATTGTATTGCTAACAATTTCATATCAATATATAGGCGGTGTATTGCTAACGAATTTCATATCAATATATAGCGATTTGTATTGCTAACAATTTCATATCAATATATAGGCGGTGTATTGATGTAAATTTATATCAATATATAAATGTGTATTGATAACAATTTCATATCAATATATAGGCGGTGTATTGATGACAATTTCATATCAATGATAGTAGACATTGTATTGCTAACAATGTCCATATCAATATATAGAGCGGTGTATTGCTAACAATTTCATATCAATATATAGACGATTGTGTAATTGCTAACAATTTCATATCAATATATAGACGGTGTATTGCTAACAATTTCATATCAATATAGAGGCGATTATTGCTAACAATTTCATATCAATATATAGGCGGTGTATTGCTAACAATTTCATATCAATATATAGGCGGTGTATTGCTAACAATTTCATATCAATATATAGGCGGTGTATTGCTAACAAGTTCTGTATCAATATATAGGCCTGGTGTATTGCTAACAATTTCCATATCAATATATAGGCAGAATTGTATTGCTAACGCAATTTCATATCAATATATAGACGTTATACATTGCTAACAATTTCATATCAATATATAGGCTGATGTATTGCTAACAATTTCATATCAATATATAGACGGTGTATTATCAAAACTCAATATCATATCAATATATAGGCGAAGTATTGCTAATAATTTACACATCAATATTAGATCGTGTATTGCTAACAATTCTCATATCAAAGCCATATAGGCGAGTGTAATTACACTAACAATTTCATATCAATATATAGGCGGTGTATTGCTAACAATTTCATATCAATATATAAACGGTGTATTGCTAACAATTTCATATCAATATATAGGCGGTGTATTGCTAACAATTTCATATCAATATATAGGCGATTGTATTGCTAACAATTTCATATCAATATATAGGCGATTGTATTGCTAACAATTTCATATCAATATATAGGCGGTTGATTATTGCTAGCAATTTCATATCAATATAGGCGGTGTATTGCTAACAATTTCATATCAATATATAGGCGATTGTATTGCTAACAATTTCATATCAATATATAGGCGATTGTATTGCTAACAATTTCATATCAATATGGATAGGCGATTGTATTGCTAACAATTTCATATCAATATATAGGCGATTGTATTGCTAACAATTTCATATCAATATATAGGCGGTGTATTGCTAACAATTTCATATCAATATATAGGCGGTGTATTGCTAACAATTTCATATCAATATATAGACGATGTATTGCTAACAATTTCATATCAATATATAGGCGGTGTATTGCTAACAATTTCATATCAATATATAGGCGGTGTATTGCTAACAATTTCATATCAATATATAGGCGGTGTATTGCTAACAATTTCATATCAATATATAGGCGGTGTATTGCTAACAATTTCATATCAATATATGAGACGGTGTATTGCTAACAATTTCATATCAATATATGAGGCGTATTGCTAACAATTTTCATAATATATATATTGATTGTGCATTGCTAACAATTTCATATCAATATATAGGCGATTGTATTGCTAACAATTTCATATCAATATATAGGCGGTGTATTGCTAACAATTTCATATCAATATATAGGCGATTGTATTGCCTATTAATTTCATATCAATATATAGGCGGTGTATTGCTAACAATTTCATATCAATATATAGGCGGTGTATTGCGGCTAACAATTTCATATCAATATATAGAGCGGTGTATTGCTAACAATTTTCATATCAATATATAGGCGGTGTATTGATAACAATTTCATATCAATATATAGACGGGTGTATTGCTAACAATTTCATATCAATATATAGGCGGTGTATTGCTAACAATTTCATATCAATATATAGGCGGTGTATTGATAACAATTTCATATCAATATGAGGCGGTGTATTGCTAACAATTTCATATCAATATATAGGCGGTGTATTGATAACAATTTCATATCAATATATCGATTGTATTGCTAACAATTTCATATATATAGGCGGTTGTATTGATAACATTATGTCATATCAATATATAGGCAGTGTATTGCTAACAATTTCATATCAATATATAGGCGGTGTATTGATAACAATTTCATATCAATATATAGACGATTGTATTGCTAACAATTTCATATCAATATATAGGCGGTGTATTGCTAACAATTTCATATCAATATATAGGCGGTGTATTGCTAACAATTTCATATCAATATATAGGCGATTGTATTGCTAACAATTTCATATCAATATATAGGCGGTGTATTGCTAACAATTTCATATCAATATATAGACGGTGTATTGATAACAATTTCATATCAATATATAGGCGGTGTATTGATAACAATTTCATATCAATATATAGGCGATTGTATTGCTAACAATTTCATATCAATATATAGGCGATTGTATTGATAACAATGTCATATCAATATATAGACGGTGTATTGCTAACAATTTCATATCAATATATAGGCGATTGTATTGATAACAATTTCATATCAATATATAGGCGGTGTATTGCTAACAATTTCATATCAATATATAAATAGACGGTGTATTGATAACAATTTCATATCAATATATAGACGGTGTATTGCTAACAATGTCATATCAATATATAGACGGTGTATTGCTAACAATGTCATATCAATATATAGGCGGTGTATTGCTAACAATGTCATATCAATATATAGGCGGTGTATTGATAACAATTTCATATCAATATATAGGCGGTGTATTGCTAACAATTTCATATCAATATATAGGCGGTGTATTGCTAACAATTTCATATCAATATATAGACGGTGTATTGCTAACAATTTCATATCAATATATAGACGGTGTATTGCTAACAATTTCATATCAATATATAGACGGTGTATTGCTAACAATTTCATATCAATATATAGACGGTGTATTGCTAACAATTTCATATCAATATATAGAGCCGGTGTATTGCTAACAATTTCATATCAATATATAGGCGGTGTATTGCTAACAATTTCATATCAATATATAGGCCGGTGTATTGCTATAACAATTTCATATCAATATATAGACGGTGTATTGCTAACAATTTCATATCAATATATAGCGGTGTATTGCTAACAATTTCATATCAATATATAGACGATTGTATTGCTAACAATTTCATATCAATATATAGACGGTGTATTGCTAACAATTTCATATCAATATATAGATCGGTGTATTGCTAACAATTTCATATCAATATATAGGCGGTGTATTGCTAACAATTTCATATCAATATATAGGCGGTGTATTGCTAACAATTTCATATCAATATATAGGCGGTGTATTGCTAACAATTTCATATCAACATATAGACGGTGTATTGATAACAATTTCATATCAATATATAGACGGTGTATTTACTTCTTTAACAATTTCATATCAATATATAGCGGTGTATTGATAACAATTTCATATCAATATATAGACGGTGTATTGCTAAACATTATCATATCAATATATAGGCGATTATATTGCTAACAATGTCATATCAATATATAGGCGGTGTATTGCTAACAATTTCATATCAATATATAGACGGTGTATTGCTAACAATGTCATATCAATATATAGACGGTGTATTGCTAACAATTTCATATCAATATATAGACGGTGTATTGCTAACAATGTCATATCAATATATAGACGGTGTATTGCTAACAATTTCATATCAATATATAGAGCGGTGTATTGCTAACAATGTCATATCAATATATAGGCGGTGTATTGCTAACAATTTCATATCAATATATAGGCGGTGTATTGCTAACAATTTCATATCAATATATAGGCGGTGTATTGCTAACAATTTCATATCAATATATAGGTGATTGTATTGCCTAACAATTTCATATCAATATATGGAAGGGTGTATTGCTAACAATTTCATATCAATATATAGGCGGTGTATTGCCCTAACAATTTCATATCAATATATAGCGGTGTATTGCTAACAATTTCATATCAATATATAGGCAGGTTGTATTGCTAACAATTTCATATCAATATATAGACGGTGTATTGCTAACACCATTTCATATCAATATATAGGCGGTGTATTGCTAACAATTTCATATCAATATATAGGCGGTGTATTGCTAACAATTTCATATCAATATATAGGCGGTGTATTGCTAACAATTTCATATCAATATATAGGCGGTGTATTGCTAACAATTTCATATCAATATATAGGCGAGTTGTATTGCTAACAATTTCATATCAATATATAGACGGTGTATTGCTAACAATTTCATATCAATATATAGACGATTGTATTGCTAACAATTTCATATCAATATATAGACGGTTTATTGCTAACAATTTCATATCAATATATAGACGGTGTATTGCTAACAATTTCATATCAATATATAGACGGTGTATTGCTAACAATTTCATATCAATATATAGACGGTGTATTGCTAACAATTTCATATCAATATATAGACGTTTATGTATTGCTAACAATTTCATATCAATATATAGGCGGTGTATTGCTAACAATTTCATATCAATATATAGGCGGTGTATTGCTAACAATTTCATATCAATATATAGGCGGTGTATTGCTAACAATTTCATATCAATATATAGACGGTGTATTGCTAACAATTTCATATCAATATATAGACGGTGTATTGCTAACAATTTCATATCAATATATAGACGGTGTATTGATAACAATTTCATATCAATATATAGACGGTGTATTGCTAACAATTTCATATCAATATATAGACGGTGTATTGATAACAATTTCATATCAATATATAGACGGTGTATTGCTAACAATTTCATATCAATATATAGACGGTGTATTGCTAACAATTTCATATCAATATATAGACGGTGTATTGCTAACAATGTCATATCAATATATAGACGGTGTATTGCTAACAATTTCATATCAATATATAGACGGTGTATTGCTAACAATGTCATATCAATATATAGACGGTGTATTGCTAACAATGTCATATCAATATATAGACGGTGTATTGCTAACAATGTCATATCAATATATAGACGGTGTATTGCTAACAATGTCATATCAATATATAGACGGTGTATTGATAACAATTTCATATCAATATATAGACGGTGTATTGCTAACAATTTCATATCAATATATAGACGGTGTATTGCTAACAATTTCATATCAATATATAGACGGTGTATTGCTAACAATTTCATATCAATATATAGACGGTGTATTGCTAACAATTTCATATCAATATATAGACGGTGTATTGATAACAATTTCATATCAATATATAGACGGTGTATTGATAACAATTTCATATCAATATATAGACGGTGTATTGCTAACAATGTCATATCAATATATAGACGGTGTATTGCTAACAATTTCATATCAATATATAGACGGTGTATTGCTAACAATTTCATATCAATATATAGACGGTGTATTGCTAACAATTTCATATCAATATATAGACGGTGTATTGCTAACAATTTCATATCAATATATAGGCGGTGTATTGCTAACAATTTCATATCAATATATAGGCGGTGTATTGCTAACAATTTCATATCAATATATAGGCGGTGTATTGCTAACAATTTCATATCAATATATAGGCGGTGTATTGATAACAATTTCATATCAATATATAGACGATTGTATTGCTAACAATTTCATATCAATATATAGGCGGTGTATTGCTAACAATTTCATATCAATATATAGGCGGTGTATTGCTAACAATGTCATATCAATATATAGGCGATTGTATTGCTAACAATTTCATATCAATATATAGGCGGTGTATTGCTAACAATGTCATATCAATATATAGGCGATTGTATTGCTAACAATGTCATATCAATATATAGACGGTGTATTGATAACAATTTCATATCAATATATAGGCGATTGTATTGCTAACAATTTCATATCAATATATAGGCGGTGTATTGCTAACAATTTCATATCAATATATAGGCGGTGTATTGCTAACAATTTCATATCAATATATAGGCGGTGTATTGCTAACAATTTCATATCAATATATAGGCGGTGTATTGCTAACAATTTCATATCAATATATAGGCGGTGTATTGATAACAATTTCATATCAATATATAGACGGTGTATTGATAACAATTTCATATCAATATATAGACGGTGTATTGATAACAATTTCATATCAATATATAGACGGTGTATTGCTAACAATGTCATATCAATATATAGACGGTGTATTGCTAACAATGTCATATCAATATATAGACGGTGTATTGATAACAATGTCATATCAATATATAGACGGTGTATTGCTAACAATGTCATATCAATATATAGACGGTGTATTGATAACAATGTCATATCAATATATAGACGGTGTATTGCTAACAATGTCATATCAATATATAGACGGTGTATTGATAACAATGTCATATCAATATATAGGCGGTGTATTGCTAACAATTTCATATCAATATATAGGCGATTGTATTGCTAACAATTTCATATCAATATATAGACGGTGTATTGCTAACAATTTCATATCAATATATAGACGGTGTATTGATAACAATTTCATATCAATATATAGACGGTGTATTGCTAACAATTTCATATCAATATATAGACGATGTATTGCTAACAATTTCATATCAATATATAGACGGTGTATTGCTAACAATTTCATATCAATATATAGACGGTGTATTGATAACAATTTCATATCAATATATAGACGGTGTATTGATAACAATGTCATATCAATATATAGACGGTGTATTGCTAACAATGTCATATCAATATATAGACGGTGTATTGATAACAATTTCATATCAATATATAGACGGTGTATTGATAACAATTTCATATCAATATATAGACGGTGTATTGCTAACAATTTCATATCAATATATAGACGGTGTATTGCTAACAATGTCATATCAATATATAGACGGTGTATTGATAACAATGTCATATCAATATATAGACGGTGTATTGATAACAATTTCATATCAATATATAGACGGTGTATTGATAACAATTTCATATCAATATATAGACGGTGTATTGCTAACAATGTCATATCAATATATAGACGGTGTATTGATAACAATTTCATATCAATATATAGACGGTGTATTGCTAACAATTTCATATCAATATATAGACGGTGTATTGCTAACAATTTCATATCAATATATAGACGGTGTATTGCTAACAATTTCATATCAATATATAGACGGTGTATTGCTAACAATTTCATATCAATATATAGACGGTGTATTGCTAACAATTTCATATCAATATATAGACGGTGTATTGCTAACAATGTCATATCAATATATAGACGGTGTATTGCTAACAATTTCATATCAATATATAGACGGTGTATTGCTAACAATTTCATATCAATATATAGACGGTGTATTGATAACAATTTCATATCAATATATAGACGGTGTATTGATAACAATGTCATATCAATATATAGACGGTGTATTGCTAACAATGTCATATCAATATATAGACGGTGTATTGCTAACAATTTCATATCAATATATAGACGGTGTATTGCTAACAATGTCATATCAATATATAGACGGTGTATTGATAACAATGTCATATCAATATATAGGCGGTATATTGATAACAATGTCATATCAATATATAGACGGTGTATTGCTAACAATGTCATATCAAGATATAGACGGTGTATTGCTAACAAGGTAGAATCGCTAGATCGAAGCCGATGAGTCAAGGACCACAACTCATTTAACATCTGACTTTTCTTATGTACAACCAATGATCGACTGATTAAAAATGACGTAGTGTTCGGTGACCAGAAAGGTGGGGGGGGGGGGGGTATATGTTACCCATCTCTTAAAAATATAGCTCATTTATATTGCGATACATTTTTTATAGTGCCCCCCTACTTTCATCCCCCACCTTAGCCAAGACTGAAATGAATGAAATGACCATGGAGCCACCCACGGGAAAACATAGGTGACTGGCGTCACTAGGACTCGAAATGGAATTCAGCCGATCGCCGATTCAGCTCACCAGTAACGGCTTGGGTTGGGGGGGGGGGCGGGCATCTAAGTCTATTTCCCCTGGCTCCCCCAGGGTGTGCGCGAAAGGACCGTTTCGGTGCGGTACATAGGCAACAGTTATGGTTAAAGGCACAGTATTTGACAATCACCCTTAGACCACACCCCATTCTACTGTAACGCTAAGGGGCAGTCCTGGGGAGGGGGGTGGGGGCTCACAACCAAAAACGCCACCTAGTCACACAACGTAGATATTTTCATCTCCCATCCAAATGGCACTTTGGACCCCTTGCAAGCATTTAGTGCGGTGCACTACGTTAAGACAGTATCACAGTAATCACAAATACGCACATTACACTATGTATAGGAACTCATAAAAGTGTGTGTATGTGTATGTGTGTGTGTGTCCATCCAGTTCAATCGCTGATACCAAAGCAAGGGGGGAATAATCTGATTTTCAAAACACAATACCTTCACGTTAGCTTCTACTATCTCCACAGAGATTGGAAAATGGCAAAACTTACCTTACACAAAAAAATATTTAGATCTACATTTAAAACATATACATCTATAGTCTAGTTTAGATTTATTATTTTTTTTTTTAAGTTAATGTATAACACTATCAACTTACTGCCAGGAAATTGAATAGCCAGCCACAAACACTTTAGGCACAGATTTCCGTGGTAATCCTTGCCTTTAGTAGAACCGACATTGAAACAAGATACGGCGCCGTGTGATGCGCCAACACTTTCAAACTCTCAGAGCCGAATGTCAATAGGAAACTTAAATACTCTCAGTCCCCTGTCGTTCTCCTAAATATCTTTTACGTGACCCAAGTATGACCCACCACCGCCCCCTTTTTTTATTTCAACTTTATACATAGGTCAGAGTTTTAAAAAAAAGGTTTAATATTTTTTGTTAGATCTGAATAGGAAGGTGTGGTTGATCGTGGGTTGATCTACGCATTAACACGCACACCCACAACAAACACACACACAGGCATAAGCGACACACACACCCACAACAAACACACACAGACATAAGCGACAAACACACCCGCATGTACAACTTGGAAAATGTCACTGGTTCACTCAAGTGTGACTGCGGTATTCAGAACAAACACCTTTATTTAGAAAGAACTTAGAAGTCTGAACAGTACCACAGTACGTCTGAACAGTAACCACAGTACGTTACACTACCATATAACACAAATCTCTGAGCCAATCATTCAGCATTCGATGAGCCAATCACTAAAGGTCGTGCCCTTCAACCTGTTTAATATTTGTGATTATGAGCCAATTAAAAAAAATACAAATACAATTTTAAAAAAATGTTTGTTTTTACCTCTATTTAATTAAGACATTGGTAAACATAGCTGAATGTTTTAGAACATTAATCAAAGTAAAATTGAACTCAATGAAACGAGTGAAATTTTAAAATATGCTAAGAATTTGTTCGTTTTTTTTTTTCTTTTACTTTAGCTTTTTTTTATCTTCTCATAAATTAGATTATTTTTCTAATTTATCACAATGAAACAAAAAAAAAAAAAGAGAAAAGAAAAAAAAATACTCTTTATAAAAAATAAAAAAAAATAGATTGTTCATCACTCGGAGAATAAAGCGTGGATGCTGCAGAGAGTGATTATCAATACATTTATAAGAGCTTTATACGTGATAGAATATATAGGATGGCATCCACGCTTTATTCTTCAAGTGATGAAAAATTTACACTTTATTCTCTGAGTGATAAAAACTTTGTTTGACTTTTTAGTCCATTTTAGATTTTTTTTTTAAAAGGCGTGTTTTGTTTAATATTTTTTTAATATTTCATTTTCTACTTTTTAGTGGTTTAGTGATCCTGTATTGTAAGGACGGCTGCTATTTGTTGATACAGTGGAGATAAAGTGCCTCCCTACAAACATTAGAATATGAAATACTTGTATGTGGAAGATCCTAGGTTAAAAATAGAAATCGAAACGCGGTCACAGTCTATCATTGCGAGGCTCTGCCTGGGTGCATAAATTAACTTATTATAAATAAATAAATATTAGAGCGCGAAGGAGCAAAATTTGTTGTGCCTAATTATTGAAATGTGTATTGTCATCGAAAGCAAGCAAGTATCTAAAATTTCAAAGAAATCAAATGATGGGAAGTGGGTTAAAATTGACTACAAAATTCCATCCCGATATATATATATATATATGAATAAGCATATAGGCTATACAAACCAACTGAGAGTCCTAAGAAAAAAGCGTGTTAACTTATTTATCCCCTCCCCTTTCCACACAAATACATAAGTAAGGCGGTAAAGTTTCTGAACGTGAATCAAGTCCTTTTATATTTAAGACATGGCTCTGGTCACTTATAAATCCCAGCAAACCCTATTGACATCACTGTGGAGTTGTAATGAGGCCGACATGGGTAGTGACCTCCTTTACCAGGGTGCAAGAGGTGCAACCCGAACACATTCTGGTGGGGGGGGGGGCGCTCAGACCTGAATGACCGTTAGGCACAGTAATCTGCTATAAATTACAGTGATATTTGGGCGTGTCTGACACGATGGGCCCTAGTTGTCACATGTCCAAGAATATCTGGCGGCAAACAGATCAACTCCATCAACGGGGCCCCTCAGATCACACAGGCCCAAGAATATCTGGCGGCAGACAGATCAACTCCATCAACGGGGCCCCTCAGATCACACAGGCCCAAGAATATCTGGCGGCAGACAGATCAACTCCATCAACGGGGCCCCTCAGATCGCACAGGCCCAAGAATATCTGGCGGCAGACAGATCAACTCCATCAACGGGGCCCCTCAGATCACACAGGCCTAAAATGTTACTATCATTGAGAAGGGAGCCACACTGAGCCCTAGTTATAACATGCCTGTGGGGGCCCCGTACCCCCAGTGATCAGAGATTGTCAGTATCCCACTAACGTTTATAGACTTTCTAGAGTCGAGCCTGCAGCCACAGCGATGGTGCAGTCCGCCAACAGTGGCAACCGTTTCAGAGCACATCCCATACCTAACAAGTGAGACGTTGGACCGAGGATCTAAACTTTGTCTCTGAATAGAGGAATCAGACCGGATAAATTAAGGAGCAGCTACATAGTCTGTCTGTATTATCTCTTTGTTGTTTCACTGACCTATCAAAACTTTCAGAAGTTTCAAAAGACACCCTCTCCCCCCCCCCTCACCCCCTGGCGTGAGATCAAGCCTCCATCTCCATTATCAATGTTATCTTGTTCAGTAGGATTAAGTACAAAGGGATGGGTTAGTAAACAGTTGGTTAAGTAGATGGAGAAAATTCGGATATTTTACGAATCAATAATGGATCATCTCTTTTACTGTGTTATTTTTCTTTTTTTTTTTTAATGTGTTGATTAGAAAAAAAAAGGGGGGGGGGGAGAGAATTACTTGTAAATCTTTTTAATGCTTTGAAATGGCACTGTATTTCTTGTCAATGTTTGTATTTGAGTTGAACGGTTTTTTTCCCTGTGTTAAAATTAAAACTTTACATGCATTAATTAATAAATGTTAATTGAATATTCACGATCATTTTTTTTTAAATTAGAGATGCACATTTAATTTCGACCAAATTTTTCATTATTTGAGTCCGTAAACACGTATTTGATTCAGTTTTATTTGATTCAGTTTTATTTGATTCAGTTTTATTTGATTCAGTTTTATTAGATTCAGTTTTATTTGATTCAGTTTTATTTGATTCAGTTTTATTTGATTCAGTTTTATTTGATTCAGTTTTATTTGATTCAGTTTTATTTGATTCAGTTTTATTTGATTCAGTTTTATTACGTTGTTGTTGTTGTTTTTTAAAGAAGTAAAGAAAGAAGACAACTCTGAGTCAACATGTAGTGTTGAATGTAATGAATCGGACACCCACTGAAAACGCACAGTATAATGCCATCATTAAGTTTATTTCTTTGAGACATTTTTTTTTGTCAGACAAGCCAAGACTGTTGGGTTTTTTTTTTGCTGTGAGGGGGGGAAAATCTGGCATTTGGGTGTTTTCATTTGTCGTCTACCTTAATTTATGCAGACCCTTTTGAATGTCTGTTCAGTAGCTTGTATGAATGTCTGTTCAGTCAGTTGTCGAATTTCCGATGTTGGAGAAACAGGATAAAGAGAAGGGAGGAAGGTGTGGGAAAAGTCGGGTAGATTTGAAGAATAAAAAATCTAACGATATGGAGGCAGTTGGTTACACGAGACTTAAGCAGAAGTGTAATGGACAGATTTGGCAACAAAATTTGACCCAGTCTAAACACAAACTCAACAAACATGTATTAAGTAAAGGCGTCACTAGATAACTTGGAAGGAAGGGGGCAGTGCGGTCTCACACTAAGTAGACAGTGGCGTAGCGAGCTTAACTCGCGACCGGGACACAATATCTTTTTAGCGCCCCCCCCCCGGCCCCATTGGAAAACCATATAATATATAAAAATATACCATTTGGCGCCCCTTTGTGAGTAGCGCCCGGGGCATGATTCCCCCTGCCCACCCCTCGCTACGCCACTGTAAGCAGTAGTAATCAACATATTTAAGTTAAGAACCTAATTGATGATTTATTTTTTAATTTCTAAACTCAACTGTATACTTTCAATGTATAGACAAACACATTTCATCATTACCTATATAAACAAAAAATGACGATTCAAACATGTATATGCCAACTCAGGGCCGCTTTATCCTATAGGCACAGTATGCGCTGTGCCTAGGGCCTAGGGAATTTTCAAGGGCCTACGAAAGCCAGAACATAAAGTGAAAACAAGTGCATTCTTGAAAAATATTAAAAAATGAAATCGGGGAGGGCATAAGACTTTGAAAGTGCCTAGGGCCTACGATGACCTTAAAACGGCCCTGTGCCAACTCACATATCTTAATGACTTTGTATCGGGGACGTAACACAGCTAGGAAGAGGCAAAGGGGCGACGCTTCCTTTGCCACAAGCAAGGGGCGGCATTTTTTCTCTATTATTGCAATATTCGGTCGCTGGAATGCAGCAGCAGTTTTAAAGTACGCCCAGGGGGCCGCCCACCATTGATCGTCGAAAGGGCAGGGCATCATGCACGGCATAGTCTGCTTATTTTAATCAGGATTGGTCATTAAGTGATAAATATCACATAGTAGCTCTTCTCTAAATATTTCTTTTTTTATCATGATATAACATCATGTATCATTATGTAATATCATATATCATCATTTATCATCATTTAACATGTAACATCATATATCACATATACCATCATGTATCAACCTGTAGCATCATGTATCATCATATATCACATATAAAGTTCTGAAAGGTTCAAAATGAAAAGTGCACCCGATAAAGGTCCACTAATTATACTTCTGTAATTCGACATGTCACCTTCCCCCCCCCCCCCCAGTTCTGCACGGCATTCATCAGTTTCATTCATTACAGCCATGTCATTTTCCTGTCATAAGCATGTCAGGTGACACATTCATCCCATCTTAGGGCATCTTACACCACCATCAGACTCTGCACCAGTGCTCGATTTAAGAAAAAAACCAGTGCCAGGGATGAAAAAAAATTTCTGCAGTGCCTGGAATAAATGTCTATGATTTCATCCCCGGCAGGGATATATTAGCTAAAGCAGAGCCGGGGATGACATCCCCGGCGGTAAATCGAGCCCTGCTCTGCACGCCCTTCCGTTCCCTACTTCGAAGAAGGACAACAAACAAAACAGCGATAGCGAAATGGTTAAGATGTTTTTAAAACAGTTTTTCCCTATGTGGGGACTCGAGCCCCCCAAGGGAAGATGGGGGGGGGTAGTAATCCTAACATTTAGGGATCATTCAGAAACTATTTCATCTTTTAGAATTGTAAACTATGTAAGGTAGGCCTTCTGGAAATGCTTAAAAGTGGGGGTGTTGCTCGAAAGATTGAGAAACGCTGCTGTTAAAACACAATGGGCTCAGCCATGGGCGTCACTAGGAATTTTTCCAGGGGGGGGGGCAAAAATTTTCCAGGGGGGGCAAATAACAACTTTATGACATTTTTTTTAAATCTGGGGGGGGGGGGGAGCAAATGCCCCCCTCTCATATGACTTTTTTTCAAAATGTAGGGGGGGCATTGCCCCTTGCCGCCCCATGAATACACCCATGGGCTCAGCTATCAAGTATAAATAATAAGTGTTTAATCTTACACAGCGAGATACTTTAACATCGCATATAATGTTTATTAGATCTTTTGTTTATCCCATCCTCGTCCAGTTGCTGCTCTTCTGAAAGTTTGTTTACAATCAATGCTGGCAAGACAAGCCGGCAAGTCAAGTTGAATGGCACGCCTAACCTGGCCAGGCTAGTTACAAAATGTTCATTTCTAAACTATGTGTTTTTATTTATCTGAAACTATTTCTGCATATTTCTTTTTTTTTTCAAGTTAAATTGATTACGTGGCTATAATTTCTGCTTTTAATAGAAGGGGCGAAATTGTTTGGTGTTCGTAAGACATATTGCGTGTAATCCTAATTACTTTATATGAGTTGTAAGAAAATAATTACAGTAATTTATATATTTTTAAATGATGATTGTGAACATCACATAAACAAAACAGTTCTGAGGAAATATACTTCTCATGCGACATTTGAAACCAAGGACTAAAATCAGGATAGGTGATTTAGAAAAGGTGCCACAAAATTTGGGAAACAAAGCCATGACCTCATTCTTTTACAAGACACACATGGTTTAAATCGTGAGCTAATTGTTCACGTGACTTATTTATCCCTCAACCAACATGCCCACTACCCTCAACATGCCCACTGCCCACTATCCTCAACCAACATGCCCACTACCCTCAACATACCCCCTCCCCTCAACATGCCCACTACCATCAACATACCCACTAGCCTCAACATGCCCTCTACCCTCAACCAACATGCCCTCTACCCTCAACATACCCCCTCCCCTCAACATACCCTCTACCCTCAACATACCCACAACCCTCAACATACCCACTAGCCTCAACATGCCCACTACCTCAACATACCCACTAGCCTCAACATGCCCTCTACCCTCAACATACCCCCTCCCCTCAACATACCCACAACCCTCAACATACCCACAAGCCTCAACATGCCCACCACCTCAACATACCCTCTACCCTCAACATGCCCACTACCCTCAACATACCCTCTACCCTCAACATACCCTCTCCCCTCAACATACCCTCTACCCTCAACATACCCCCTCCCCTCAACATACCCACAACCCTCAACATACCCACTAGCCTCAACATGCCCACTACCTCAACATACCCACTAGCCTCAACATGCCCTCTACCCTCAACATACCCCCTCCCCTCAACATGCCCACTACTCTCAACCAACATGCCCACTACCCACTATCCTCAACCAACATGCCCACTACCCACTATCCTCAACCAACATGCCCACTACCCACTATCCTCAACCAACATGCCCACTACCCTCAACCAACATGCCCTCTACCCTCAACATACCCTCTACCCTCAACATACCCCCTCCCCTCAACATGCCCACTACCCTCAACATGCCCACTACCCTCAACATACCCCCTCCCCTCAACATGCCCACTACCCTTAGCATACCCCCTCCCCTCAACATGCCCACTACCTCAATATACCCACTACCCTTAACATACCCCCTCCCCTCAACATGCCCACTACCTCAACATGCCCACTACCCTTAACATACCCCTCCCCTCAACATGCCCACTACCCTCAACATACCCCCTCCCCTCAACATTCCCACTACCTCAACATACCCACTACCCTTGACATACCCCCTACCCTCAACATGCCCACTACCCTCAACCAACATGCCCACTACCCTCAACATACCCACAAGCCTCAACGTACCCACTAGCCTCAACATACCCTCTACCCTCAACATACCCACTAGCCTCAACATGCCCTCTACCCTCAACATACCCACTAGCCTCAACGTACCAACTAGCCTCAACATGCCCTCTACCCTCAACATACCCACTAGCCTCAACATGCCCTCTACCCTCAGCATATCCACCAGCCTCAACATGCCCACTACCCTCAGCATGCCCACTAGCCTCAACATGCCCACTAGCCTCAACATACCCACAACCCTCAACATGCCCACTAGCCTCAACATGCCCACTAGCCTCAACATGCCCACTACCCTCAACATGCCCACTAGCCTCAACATACCCACTAGCCTCAACGTACCAACTAGCCTCAACATGCCCTCTACCCTCAACATACCCACTAGCCTCAACATGCCCTCTACCCTCAGCATATCCACTAGCCTCAACATGCCCACTACCCTCAGCATGCCCACTAGCCTCAACATGCCCACTAGCCTCAACATACCCACAACCCTCAACATGCCCACTAGCCTCAACATGCCCACTAGCCTCAACATGCCCACTACCCTCAACATGCCCACTACCCTCAACATGCCCACTAGCCTCAACATGCCCACTAGCCTCAACATGCCCACTACCCTCAACATGCCCACTACCCTCAACATGCCCACTACCCTCAACATTCCCTCTAGCCTCAACATGCCCACTAGCCTCAACATGCCCACTAGCCTCAACATGCCCACTAGCCTCAACATGCCCACTAGCCTCAACATACCCACTAGCCTCAACATGCCCACTAGCCTCAACATACCCCCTCCCCTCAACATGCCGACATAACAGGAAACCTCCTCACCAATACAAACGTATTTCAACATTACTCGGTACAAACAAACTTCTCATAAAAGTTCAATGTTTACAGTGTGGTATCCTCGGTTTGAAATAGAAATCCCTTTGAGAAAATAAAATGGTTACTTTTATTTTAGCACAAACTATGTTTTAAAGTTGTAGAGAAAAATAAAATGTTCGCTCCTGGTGACATGTATGTCACTTTAGTCACACCAGTAAATGTCAAATGTCACCAGCAGAAATTTAACCAGTTGACCAATTCCAGGAGATACTTTGGGACACTTAAATGGTGTCATTTGACATTGTGTTTGACATATTAGCTGGATAAGTACTGGTGTGTATGTGTGTGTGTGCGTGTATTTGTTTGTATGAGAGAGAAAAAAAGAGAAAGAGAGTGGGGGGGGGGGGGGAGAGAAAATCGGAGAAGATAACAGAAAGATATATATTGGTATAAACAAAAACTTACAGAGATATTGGGGGAGGGGCTAAGGCAGAGACCAACAGAGTTCTGGAGGCCCTTGGCAAAAAGTTCCTAACGGGGCCCAGCTGTTACCAAGTTTAATAGGAATTAAAACTGGAAGTGCAACCAAGGCCATCGAGTAGATTGCCTTTTTATAAGAACGGCTCTATGTTGAGACTAGGTATACACATAGATATGTTGAGACTAGGTATACACATAACTATGTTGAGACTAGGTATACACATAACTATGTTGAGACTAGGTATACACACCAATACCTATACAGCTTAGCCTTAGTCGTGCCATAAAAAGATAAACTAACAATTTAACAAGACATATTTCAGTTCGACATTAAAACAACGTAGAAGACTATAAACAACACGAGATGAACGATTACCGCCTGAATACATGACTAGACTCCCCCCATTTACACTGTCCTGCTTACTGCATGCAGGTCCTCCCACTCAAGGTGTCCCCCTCCCCCTCCTTAAAAAGACAGCCAAACAATAAGATAGCCACAAGTGATCAAAATTAAATATAATGACACTGATGATTGTGACACTATTCTACAGTAATAACCACAACTTCATATAAAAAAAACAACAAAATGTTCAACACTTACCTGTATGTCTGTCTGTCTGTCTGTGGCTGCTGGACGAATGACACGTCTGATCCACTGCTAAACAAACGCGGTAATGTGACGGTGACGAATCCAGTGGGGGAAAAAAAAAGTCCCTTCCCCCCCCCTTTCTCCCATTCCCCCCAGGTCCCGGTTTCCCCAAGTTCAATGTCACACCGGTGAAACCCGTTTAGACTGTCGCAAAAGGACAACATACACACACACACACACACGAACGCGCGCGCGCGCACACACACACACACACACACACACACACGCTGAAGTGTACAGAGCGGCAAACATTTTTAAACCTCTACCTACAACATTAGCGCAGTTTTAAAACCAACCAATGGGAGAGGGATAATTAAAAAAAAATCGATGAAATAAATGACAAACGACTTCACATTTATATATATATATATCAACATACTGTGCATTATGCTAAAAAAAACGGAGTTTGGCATATAGACAGCAACTAGATTACTGTTGTCCAGGGGTAGGCACATTTTTTGAGTCGCGGGCACTCGCGGGCCACATTGGGCTCATAAATTTGACAGGACGGCCAGACGAACAGCAGAAAGATGGAGCGTTGACATGAGCTAATGTAAATTAAAGGTAACCGCCATAATCTGATAGACAAGTGCAGTTCTCAGTGGCATGGCGAGGGGGGCAATGGGGCATCGTGCCCGGGGCGCTACTCACAAAGGGGCGCCAAATGGTATATTTTACATATAATATTATATGATTTTCGAATTGAAGGGGGGGTGATAAAAAGGTATTGTGCCCCGGGCGCGAATTAAGCTCTCTACACCACTGGCAGTGCTACACTATAAAACGAGTGGCAGGTTGTGGGCTGGGTTAAACAGTCCAGCGGAGCGGGTTTGGCTCACGGGCTTAAATTTTCCCATGGCTGCTCTAGTCAGTAAATTTGGAAATCTTACTTATTGCGCAGGGAGGGAGGGAGGGAGTAGTGGGTTATATGCTCATGGGCTCCATTAAGCTTTTCTCTTATGAGGAATGGTACTAGTCATCATAGATATAATATATCTATGCTAGTCATATACATAAACAGCCTTGTCCCACTTCCTCTATGTGTGTGTATGAGTGTGTGTGTGCGCGTGCTTGTGTGCGTGCATGTCTGCGTTCTTGCGTGCGTGCTATCGTGTGTGTGTGTGTGTGTATGCGCATGCGTAAATGACATACGTTCTATCATCGCACGTCAACATAATTTAAAAAAAAAATATTTTGTTAGATTTCACCGGAAAAATAAATGTAATCACGCTGATTTTTTTTTACAAAACTCTAACTTAATTACTTACAACGAGAACGTATTAGTGTAAGTATTTAACATATTTAGCGTGGTATGTAATGAAATTAGCATCTAATGTATTATGGTCTTAGGATAGGCAGTCTTGGACTTCCACAACCCAATTTGCCCCCTTTTTGGAAGTTCTTTTAATTTAATGTCACACGATAACAGTTTTGACAGAAAGAGGGGCCAAAAATGTAAACAAAATATTGTGACGTCAGATTTGCTATCGTTAAGTCGTGTCAGCGCCACAAAAAACAACTACAACTACAACGTTAAGAACACTTCTGCCTACACATGAAATCATTTGCATTACACTTTGAGAAAAGTTGGTTCTAAAACAATCCATTCGATCAGTGGTGCATAAGATGTAACGTGATATAATTAAAAATAATAATAATAATAATAAATAGTCATATACGGCATAATCATCTATTGAAAAGTTGCAGATTTCTACGAGCAGCATGACAAACTGCAAGTTTTATGTTTCAACTTGCGGGAATTCAAACTACAGTGTATTGGCTAGAGCGGTAATTCTTTATATATATATATTTCTCCCGCCATTTATTTGTTCAAGCGGTGTCAGGTAAGCAAACATAAGACACGGAGAACTTGGGTCCATTAAAGGAGACCTTCAAAACTGTCTACTGTTTGTGTAAACAAACATGCTGGAGTAAAATGCAGAAACCGCCAACCGAGCCTGATTGCCGCACCAAGTCCAAAAATAGAACACCTTCAACATGAGTGCAGTACAGTGCTATATATGTCGGAATTACACACTACACCACAATTACACACTACACCACAATCACACACTGCAACATAATTACACACTACCCCACAATTGCACACTACACCACTATCACACACTACATCACAATTACACACTACACCACAATTACACACCGCAACAAATCACAAACAACACCACAATTACACACAACACCACAATTACACACTACACCACAATCACACACTACAACATAATTACACATTACATCACAGTTACACACTTCACCACAATTACACACCGCAACAAATCACACACAACACCACAATTACACACAACACCACAATTACACACTACACCACAATCACACACTACAGCACAATTACACACTACACCACAATTACACACTACACCACAATCACACACTACAACATAATTACACACTACACCACAATCACACACAACACCACAATTACACACTGCAACATAATCACACACTACAACACAATCATATACTACAACATAATTACACATTACATCACAATTACACACTCTACACCACAATTACACACCACAACACCCATCATGTATCCAACAGTTATAAGAATCTCAAATGAACCTCTTCTTATATATTCAACGCCCAACAACTCCATAAATTGTCATTTAATTTCCAAAGATTTATTGTTTGAAAATACTTAGAGTAGAAATTACTGGTGAACTAGTCAACTTGACCAAATTTCGGGTATTCAGAGCATAAAATGGAAATCAGAAAAAAAAATTCTTTTTCAAGACATAAAAATCGGCCGTTTTAATCATATAGGGGCTAGGGTAGGGGTGGGCAAACGTTACGAATCGCTGGCCACACTGGGCTCATTAATTGGGCCGGTGGGCCGGGCCAAGCGAAGAATTGAGTATTGACATGAACCCAGTGGCGTACCTGGGGGGGGCGGTAGGTGTGGTCCGCACCGGGCGGCACTTTTTATTACTTTTTAGGGGGGGGGCGGCAAAAATGTATAGATTAAATTGAAATACCTAAATGAGAGGGCGGCAAAATCGTCTTCCGCCCTGGGCGGCCGATACCCACGCTACGCCACTGCATGAACCGAGATAAATTGAAGGTAAACTTCAAACATAAAATACTAGTTCTGTGCTTCACACTGTTTGGTGGCCCGGAGTAAACCGTCTGGTGGGGGGGGGGGACGGATTTGGCCCGCCGGTGGTAGTTTTCCCACGTGACCACCTAACCCTTAGAATGCTAACGTTCCTAGGGCCAAAGACGACCACTAGTAATTCATGGCCATGCCCCCCCCCCGCCCGACAGTTACTTTGGACCCACTCTACCCACACGAGTCTCCGCCACTATCACGATAGTTTATATTTTTATTGTTTAAATCTATTTTCTACATCTTACCATAATTGTAGCAGCGTTGGATGTGGAGGATAAGGATAACTGGATGGAGCGTGTAACCAGCTGCACACAATGCGGGGCTATCTACTTCACTGAACCAAAGTTACCTTAAAATTATAAGACAAAGTTAATTTCTTCATATTCCTATTACACTCATTAAATCTGACTGCGAAGGATAATAATATAAAAACAACAAATATTGCGATTGATAAGATATAACATAAATGCGTATAAAAGCGAAAATGTTTTATAAAAAAAAGTCATGTTTAGCAAAATGCCAAAGGTGCATGGTGCCACCGTATTGCTCGTGTTTTTAACTATGATCGGTTATAAAACCGGCTACACTGAGTTTTTCTGCTATGAAATTTAGGACTGTTCATTTTGGTGTCACCCCTAAAATTGTGTCACCCGGTGCGGCCAGCACCTTACGCATCCCCTCCCCTAGTGACGCCACTGAGTAATATTAGGAAAATAGAGAAGAGAGTACACAGATGTCGAAAGTTTGGGAAACACTGCTCTAGGTCGTGTGCTTGTGCGCGCGCATAAAAGTCACCGAGTGCGCGTACAAACATTACCACAAAGCACACGCACATATATATATATAGAGGCATATTTACTTGTAGCTCGCTATCTTCTTAAATGAACACCCTACTTTGCATATTAGAGTGCATTTTTAACGATAATAACTAAAAACAAAGCTGATATCTATTTGGAATTTTTTTTAAAAAAGTTTCTCTACCATTGCGACTCATAATACAGGTAATAATTATGAAGAGTGCCTGCTATTCTGGTCACTGCTGGCTAAGACCAGGGAGCCTGGCTACGATCAATTTAAAAAAAAAGGGGGGGGGAGAATATCGGTAACTTTAACGTTGATCAGAGATAGACGTCTGTTGCTGCGGCTGACCATATGCTATCTTTCATGACCATATGCTATCTTTGATAACCATATGCTATCTTTCATGACCATATGCTATCTTTGATAACCATATGCTATCTTTCATGACCATATGCTATCTTTGATAACCATATGCTATCTTTCATGACCATATGCTATCTTTGATAACCATATGCTATCTTTCATGACCATATGCTATCTTTGATAACCATATGCTATCTTTCATGACCATATGCTATCTTTGATAACCATATGCTATCTTTGATAACTATATGTTATCTTTGATAACCATATGCTATCTTTGGTGATCCTTTGCTGCCTATGATTATATGCTATATTTGATGACCAGACGCTATATACAACAACCATATGCTATCTATGACGATCATACTCTATCTATGTGTTCACACTAAGGATAAGATGTTATCTCTTGATGGAGATCCGTTTTTTTTTTAGATGTTTGGATGTCCGTAGCAGAGATTTTAAGATATGTGAGGGCCCGTAGGCAACAGATTAGATTGGAATTAGTATTGGACCGGGGGGGGGGGAAAGAGGTCGATAATGTGTCTGTCCGGATGTGCTTGATGGAACTTGCCCAGCAATTAAATATTGTCCGCACAACGTCCCTGCCACGCCCGGAACTGAAATGACCCTTGGAGGCACAACGAAGTAACCTACCTTGCTGGGGCTGCAGGTATTAATTTGTGCCTTAACTGTCCAGGCATTACAACCCCGATCTCCAATAAATAACGGTCAGCTGATAACAGTCTACGTCATTTTAGGCTTACACATCGAGTGTTTTAATTTCTACAGCAAAAAAAAAAAAATGTTTTTAAAAACAGACATACCTGTGAATTCGCATATAATCAGCTCTCGAAGTTTGTTCGTATTTACTAATCATACCAGTTCCGAGTTTTTGTTTTTTTTATATTAGTCATAATGAAATAGATTGATCTGTTTCTTTGTCTCGATTTTTAAGCTATGTTTTTATACTATATACTAAATAAAGTTTAATAAAAAAAAATAAAGTTTAATCAATAAATAAAGTTTTATCAATAAACAAAGTGTTATCAATAACTAACGTTTAATCAATAAATAAAGTTTTATCAATAAATAAAGTTTTATCAATAACTAAAGTTTAATCGATAAATAAAGTTTTATCAATAAACAAAGTGTTATCAATAACTAACATTTGATCAATAAACAAAGTGTTATCAATAACTTAAATTAAATCAATAGAGAAGATAGCTATCAATAAAAAAAGTTTAACTTCGATTCTATATGAAATGTAAACAACATCTCACACATCAAGTAGCTATCTTGTCGGTGTCCGTCCTGTATGGGAAAGCCGTCGCTATAAAAAATCTATGACGTCCCGATGGTACATTTTTTTTTTTTTTTGCAGAATGGGAGCGCCGTCGCTATAAATAAAAAAAAATCCTCTATGACGTCATTTCCCGATGGGTGCTGTATCGTGCGTTCGTACTGCAAAATGGCATTATAAAGTAGTTATTTTTTTACTTTTCAGTGCATTTTTATAAACACTTTTTTTTAATGCTTTGTTTTGATTTTAACATTGATAGAATTAATGGCAAAACGTAACGGGTGAGATAAATTAGCATTAGCACCCATATCTTTACCTAATGGTGTTTAGTTTGGTTTGGTTTGGTTTGTTGGTTTGCTTTGGTTGATTTGGTTGGTTTGGTTTGGTAGGTTGGTTGGTTTGTTTGGTTGGTTATTTGGTTTGGTTTGGTTGGTTAGCGTTGACGGGTACAACGTAATTTGTGAAGTATAAAATGTAGGTCATTTCTGCACATTAGGAAGGTGGCATACATCAGCACCTAATTAACCTAATCAATCGTATTTAAAAATTCAGTAGTTAAATTGATTTCCAGATGGTACAATTTATCTATAAATAAAAAATAATAATTCTGCACTTGGAATTCCGCGTTAATAATAATTCCTATTAAAGAAGACAGTAAGACAAAATTTGCGCACAATACATTTGCAGCGGAAATGTTTTTGCTGGATGAGTGCACGATGGCATCGAGCCATGCTTTAGATACAATTGGTAGATCACTAAGAGATTTTGCTAAATCCGGCTATTTACTAAGTTTTTTTGTTATGCACTTGTAATTCCGTGTTAATAGTTCCTGTTAATTCTCATATTAAACATTTTATGGAGATAAAACCTTTAGTTGCGAACGCAACGGGCAACTATTAGTTTAGAATAAAATGTTTATTTTTAGCTGCCCTGTTTACATACTTTTTTAAAGCAGCCTTAATCCTGAGGCCCAATGGGAACGGCCTAAACTAGTGGGAAAACAGCTGATGATGTGGATACAATTTTGTGGGCCTATCTAATCAGTACTCATCTTAAGTAGACCCCTCAGCCGGCGCCGCGCGACAGCTACGCCTCCGAATTTTCGACCGCCGTAAATCCGCCGAAAAATATGCTTCACGCCTCATTAGCCGCCGTATTTCGTTCGCCGTTATATTAACTGTCGCATTACTTAATCTTATTGCACATGACATTGCTGACCATATCAGCTCTGTCTTGAAAAGCTTTTCTGTTGATCACAAAATACTAGCTGCCATGATGGTGCTGCAATTATGATAAAGACTTCAAAACTTTTGAAGGTTGACTCTTATAAGCACTTTACAGCACACGTATTGCACCTTAATACTACCGACAGCATCAATAAAAATGAAGACGTTCTGCAGATGGTGCAAAAAGTGCCGCAACATCGTTATTGCACTTCATTTCAAGACCGCAATTATAGAAGACGATGCAGCATTCACAGAGGATAAAGAAATGATAAAGACCCTGAAAGAAGGCATGTCTTCAGTGTGTATATTGCTTCTTGTAGATGATCAGCTCAGTGCACCAATAATGGATGCCTCTGATAGCAGCACTAACGCCATCAATGACAGTCATAGACACAATGATAAGTCAATGAAAGCATCATGTCCAAAGCGTTGGAATTCAACATTGATGATGATTCAGTCTATACTTGACTTGAAAAGAGAGGTTCAAAATACTCTCAAGCGTATTGGTCTAGTTGATAGTTGTCTCCATGAAGATGAAATTGACTTTTTAAGTGAACTCGTTACCTTTCTGAAATCATTTCAAGACCTAACTGATCTCTTCAGCTTTTCAATGTCAACCTTATCAACTATTCCACAAGATCTGCACTACATCAAATGCTGATGATGACAAAATACGAATTATCAAGCAGTCAATCTCAACCAGCTTGACCATCGATTTCCTGTAAATGATCAGATTAAGCTGCATCAGCTGCTTGATCCAAATTTCAAATCGTTGATTCCACGGTCAAAAGCAACCACAATTCTGGAGAACGCAATACAGTCAGCAATGGCCCGTGGATTCATCATGTCTAAAGCTGATGTATCGCATTCGCAGCTAGTCAGTGAACATGTTTCTGAAGAAACCCGATGTAAGCGATTGCGAATGGAGCTGATGAATGAGCTGAGAACTGAGCTGTCACCAGACGATTGTACTAATAAGGTATTCTGTGTTAATTTATGGCATTGAAACAGTTTTCGTTTTATTTCGCTCTCAATAGACCAGTCAGTTTGAAGTAAAATATTTTAAAATACATATACTGTGCACTATAATGAAATGTTTTATAAACTAGCAGTTAGTACTGTTGTGTTTTGATTTTTTGAACATTTATTTCAGATGGCAGTGGAAATTGCAAACTATTTGACGGCGCCTGTTGTTCAGTTTCATGATGTCCTCGCTTTCTGGCGTAGCAGTGTTGCATCATCCTCGTATCCACAACTTACTCAACTGGCTCGTCTTCGCCTATCATCTGCATCATATGTACCAATGGAGTGCATGTTTTCGGTTAATGGTTTGATAATGAACAGCAAACGATCAAGTCTAACAGCTGATAAACTACATCGCATTTGTTTTATGCATGACAATTATAAACTGATATTTTAAGTGCTTATTAAGGTATTGAGAGACAGAAACTGAATGAATGGAATGTATTCATGTACTGTATTAGTAGTACAACATATACAACTGTTTATTTCTGTTGTTTTAAATAATAAAACTTTTCCCCAAGTATTGTAAAATTGTTTTATTGCTGACGTTTTATCAATTTAATATTGTCTAGGCGTCAGCCGAATTTTAGCCAAATATTTCGTAATCTGCCAAAAATCAGCCGCAAATGTCAATTGACTCAATTTACGGTCAAATTCGGCTAAGCCGGCTATCAGCCGGAAAATTATGTCAGCCAGCCGAAACTTTAAAAAAAATTCGGCTGGCAGGTATAATATTGGGTCATTATTTGAAAGTAGAGAGAGAGAGAGAGAGAGAGAGAGAGAGAGAGAGAGAGAGAGAGAGAGAGTGAGTGAGAGAGAGAGAGAGAGAGAGAGAGAGAGAGAAGAGAGAGAGAGAGAGAGGAAGGAGGGAAGAGAAAACGTCCAGTAATTACAAATTTACATCCAGTCATTTCCCAGAGCACATTTCTCTCATAGCTTAGTTTATATTATCCTAGCAACTAGGTCAAGGTCTGAAGGTCAAAAGGAATGTTAAACAGACTGAATGAAATTGGGGAATAACGGAATGTAGAATTAGTTTAGTTTATTGTTTGTAGAATTAGTTTATTGTTTGTAGAATTTGTTTATTGTTTGTAGAATTTGTTTATTGTTTGTAGAATTAGTTTATTGTTTGTAGAATTAGTTTATTGTTAACGCCGGTGCTCGATTTAAGAAAAAAAACCCAGCGCCGGGGGATAAATGTCTATGGTTTCATCCCCGGCAGGGATATATTAGCTAAAGCAAAGCCGGGAGATGACAGTTCTCAGTGCCGGGGGGGGGGGGGGGGTTAACCCCAGCGGTAAATCGAGCCCTGGTTAATGCTCATGTCCAGATTATTAAAATGTATTATCCAAAGCAGAAGGCGGTTTTTCTCTGAGTTTAGTGTGCTTCAATCAAATAGGTTCTTTTTTTTTTTGTTAAATTATTACTGCATTACATTATCATGTTGAAGTGACTAAGGCGTGACCATGTACATTATCTACGTATGGTATTAAATATATGAAGTAGCTAAAAGTGGCTTTGATTAATCTCATGAGCGATCACCCAATTTCTAAAGTGCTAGTTGACATTTACTAAAATATTTCTAAAACATTCATTTGTGCTAACATTTTTTTTGTGCTTATTGTTTTTGGTAATTTTTTTTCCTTAATTTAAATCATACTACAGACCAGGAGTGACCATTCATGCGGTCAATAAAATTTAGGGGCAATGTTCCAATTTTTATAGTAAAAAAAAATCTTAAAAGGCAGCACCATAATCTAATGAACAAGTTTCAGAAATTAAATAATATTTTTAAAAAATGACTCAATGGGAGCCGCACAGAATGTGGCTCTAAGAGCAGGATATGGTACGTGCCGCATGTGGCTCTAAGAGCAGGATATGGTACGTGCCGCATGTGGCTCTAAGAGCAAGATATGGTACGTGCCGCATGTGGCTCTAAGAGCAAGATATGGTAAGTGCCGCAATGTGGCTCTAAGAGCAAGATATGGTACGAGTATATTGTGACAACAGCGATTTGGGCTCTGCGTTAAATCGAAAGCGGAAAACAAGAATTCAAAATGGCGTCTTGCCTGCGTCTCGATTCGATGTTTCATTTTGAAAAAGCTACAGTTTTAAATAGTTTCTGTGGCTTTTATTATGAATCGTAAAAGTCCCAAATATTAAAAGGTAATAATAACATAACATTATTCAAATTATTGTAGTTTTTATTACAACAGATAGCATTTTAAAATCGTCAAACGTTAACAATAGTAATAATCGGAAATTCTCCGACGATGGAATAGCGAGCGCGTTCGTCCGTATCTAAATTTCGTAAATAAATATGATATAAAAAAAAAAAAAAGAAATTCTGCTAATTTCTGTACAAATTAAGTTCTCAGCTATTATAATATTTTATTTTTTTAAAATAAATAGGGCTTTGATTTATTTTAAATTACAAAAGATTATATTGGCCTAAGACTAAGTACATGGAAGTGCAAAATAATTGAGCAATTTTTTTTAACATCCAATAAAATCCAATAAAATAATAGCGATTTGGGTTCTGCGTTAAACCGAAAGTAAAGAATTAATACAATAGTATTCCAGTTAATACAGTCATGAAAAATTCGGATCTGCCCGAAATCAAAAATAACCTAGCCTACTGATCAAACCTAAGGGAATAAAACTCTATGCAAAGGTTTTACAGGGTACATCTAGTGATACAATAAAATTATTATATCTAACGTGTGACATGGTGGCTGAATGGCTAAGGAACTTGACTTTTTTTAAATGCTGGCTATCCAGGTTCGATTCCTCTCACGAACAGTATTTTTTCAATAATTGTTTTTATTATATAGAATTTATCCTTTTGGTTTTTGTATGAAAAGTAACAACTAATTAGATCTCTTTGTCAATTTTTAAAAAAATAATTTATCCTTTAGGATGTTGTAAGAAAAAGAAATAAAAATTAATTTTTAATTATTTCATAACTTAAAAAAAAATTGTTGAAAATATGTATCAAAGATGAACACAGATACGTACCTGCCTTCATTTTTCCCCTACATTCCTGACGGTACTTTTAAGTACCAAGGTTATATTTATAATTGATATAATATTTTTACTGATTTTTTTATTGTATGTTTATAACTATAATATAAGATGGCATTAGGAGCTGATTGGCATTGAAAAAAAAATTATGTTGCGAGTCTTTGTTAATTCAGTAACCAAAGGGTTAAAGATATACTAAATCTTTCCTGTTCATTTTTGTACTTGGTTTTTTTTTCTCAATATTTAGAAAATGTATTTTTTTTTTTTTTGCGTTTTGACAGGTAACCGATAGTTAACCTAAGAATTATTTTATACATATTTAGTGATGGTATGTAGCTATGTTAAAAAACAACAATTCATTTAAATGGAATTGAGAAAGAACGACCGACATTCAAAAATTGAAGTAGTTTTACGGGATGGGGGAAGGGGGGGGCGGTGTCATCGAAAGCTTGACATTTATTGACAAGGGAGAGAGCTCTAGAAAGTGCTAAAATTTATGGCGTAGTTAACGAACGAGTCGTGTTAGAAATATACTATTCGAGATTTCACAATTGAATATTCTCGTAATGCTTCATCTAAAACATTGGTTCCCAAAGTGGTCCCTAAGGACCCCCATGGGTCCCTGGTATCATTCAGGCGGTCTGTGGAAAATTAAAATTCATTTGGGGGTCTCTGAACAATTTTAGGAGGTCCGCGAAAGGTTTAATGTAAAATAGTAAAATTATGATGCATTTTTATTATTATGGAAATTAAAATAAAAAACATTGAATAAACTAGTAGTGCACACTATTTAATTTAATAACAAGCATAGCACGGTGCGAGACAGACGGCCGAAAACACATATACTTTATAGAGGAATAAAATAACGCCGCTGCATTTCCTTTTCTACAATATAAACGTAAACTATACAAGAGTTTTACATTGTAAATCGAATTTAGTTCTTTGCTATACTGATAACAAGTGCATAAACCGATTTTCTCAGTCTTAGTAAAAAAAATATAAGGATTTAACAATTTTTTCACAGTCAAAGAAAAATATAAGAATACCGTCACTGCAACTACTCATAGGGACAAAAATCTTAGTGAACGTTTGCGTAGATCACTAGATTATGTCAGTGAAGCAGTTAATAAAATCAAAATGAATGCCTTAAACGAGATATTATTTTTTCAAATTTGTTGAAAAATGACGAAGACTATAACCGTTTACTACTTCACACACAAGTACATTGGTTATCTAAAGGTGCATGTTAAAATTGATTGTATGCGCTCTTGATTCAGTGTTGGAATTCCTGGAAAGCAAAGACAATGATTTGCGACACAATTTAACATCGCCTATATGACTGATTCATTTGACAAATTTAACGAAACTAATTCGAACCTACAAGGTGACAATTCAATTTAATTAAAACTAAAAGCGTAATGTCTGCATTTGTGGCAAAACAGTTTCAGTGGAAAATTTGGAAAGAGGATAATATTTTCAGTTCCGAAATATTTCGAAATTGCAAAATAAAGTTGAAGATCAGCCTGCTTACTATCAACACTTAACGGTTCTTTATGCAGACTTGAACCAAAGCTTTGAAAACATTCTTCACTTGGATATTCCCGACTCGGCGTAGAGCCCTTTTGCGCGTGGACAAATTCATATCCTAAACAAATGAATCCTTACTAATATAGGAGCGGCTTATTGAAATATCCACTAATGAGGAACTTAACCAATCTAGGATACCACAAATTCTGGTTATAAAAAGATACCAATTTTATATTCTGCATTATGGGTTATTTACAGCCCCCCCCCCCCCAAAAAAAAAAGGCCAAACCCCCGGGCCTCCCAAATCCCTAGATTCGGCACTGGCTGAACAATAGTTAAAAAAGTTTGGGAACCACTGATCTAAAAACAAACAATTACTATTTTATTTTAAATATTGTAATGCAGTGTTTCTCAAGCTTTTACGCTTCACAACACACTATGAAAACTATTTTGTATAAACAACCTACCTGAAATGAAAAAAAAATTGTTGCGACCTTACTAAATCCCATGGGTGTATCGTAACTCACACTTTGAGAACCTGTGGTGCCACAGTGGTGCAATCAATGAAAGCGGTTGTCCATCATTTTAAATAGTTGCCAACTAATGAGTGGAAAAGAAAAAAACAAGCAATTTAAGTCTTTTCCGTTTCGGACAAAGGACATTTTAGAGCATTTTCGTGTAAGCAGTGGCTAAGTTTACAATAAATAGTGAAGTAATCATGTTGAATAACTGTTACAAAAATAAATAATAATTACGCCCCTTTGATTAGCTTTTATTATTTATATTTAAAATATAAGCAAAAACGGTACTTAAAACGCCCCCTTTTTCGGCCCTCAGAGGTCAGATCGCGAAATGGACCAAAGTGTTTTCTTGGCAAGACCTACAAAATGAAATATACATCATGGGTCTAGGACGTATGGTTGTTGAGATCTAGGGTGATGACAGACAGACAGACAGACAGACAGACAAAACGGGGACAATAGAGCATTTTTTTTTTTCGAAAATGCTCTAAAAATCTATAGCATTCCTTTGTAGTAGTAAATGATAACTATGTTACCGTGGAGGAGGTATCCTATAGTGGCTGATAAATGACTGTGTACGTGTGTGTGTGTAACATGTGGCCAGACATTCCTGGGTTGTGGAGCACTGCTTTAAAAATAAAAATGTTGCCGTGGCCGTTGCTTGAAATCCTTGACCCCTGTCCGTCTTGGACACTGACTGTTAGAGCCCTAGCCAAAACAAACCACAACATTTGGGAGGGGGGAGTGAGAGGTCCTCTGATGAAAACACTGACAAGGTTTTCGTTTGCAAATCCTAGGCCCCTAATAATCTTTGACAAATAGAGTCCCATTGTTAATTGATATTAGTCATTTGAAGTAATGTGAAAATACAAACCTCAAAGGGCGAGGGGGTGTCTAGGACTCTAGGTAGCCACTAGCCACCTCATGGGCGGGGGGGATGTAGGACTCTAGGTAGCCCCTAGCCACCTCATGGGCGGGGGTGTAGGACTCTAGGTAGCCACTAGCCACCTCATGGGCGGGGGGTGTAGGACTCTAGGTAGCCACTAGCCACCTCATGGGCGGGGGGTGTAGGACTCTAGGTAGCCACTAGCCACTTCATGGGCGGGGGGTGTAGGACTCTAGCCACTAGCCACCTCATGGGCGGGGGGTGTAGGACTCTAGGTAGCCACTAGCCACCTCATGGGCGGGGGGTGTAGGACTCTAGGTAACCACTAGCCACCTCATGGGCGGGGGGGTGTAGGACTCTAGGTAGGCACGAGCCACCTCATGGGCGGGGGGTGTAGAACTCTAGGTAGCCACTAGCCACCTCATGGGCGGGGGGTGTAGGACTCTAGGTAGCCACGAGCCACCTCGTTACCCAATTATAAAGAAGCCACCTATGCTCAGTTCTCACTGTCTGATATTTTCAAATGCATATTTTGTAAGGGGCTATGGGGCCGTCCATATAGTACGTCACGCTCCAAGGTTGGGGGGAGGGGGTATAAGAAAGTGTGACAGTTTGTGACAGGGGGGAGGGGGTCAGGTCAAGTGTGACGTCACATTTTTTATAAATTTTTAATTTTATTTCTAATTTAATTTTTATTTTTTTTTAGTAAAACTTAATAGTTTTAAAATAATTGAAAAAAAAATTGTGAAGCACTTGAATTAGTTTTATGTCAAAATAGCATGAAATGCATATCTTTTCAATGTGTTGTTCACAATTCCTCATGCTAGTTAGGACCGCTAATAAACTGTTGCAAAGCCTTGTTTTTCAGTAGCCTTACGGAAGTGTTATTATTTCTTTGTTGTCTGCTGCATAATTATATCACTGATAAAGAAATTTGGAATTTGTATTATAATACAAACAAGCAATTAAGCCTGTTCCATTCTGGACACAGGACGTGTTAGCGCATTTTCATGTTATGTATCAGTACGTATGCTATCTTTCAGTAAATATTTGTAAATTTTGGAAATGTTTATAAATTCAATTGTGTAATGCATATATCTGTAAAAAAAAATTTATAAAGACGTTTATTTATATTTGAAAAAAAATTATTTTCTCTTAAATCTAACTACAAGTGGTTTGTGGTTACTGAAATAGGACTCATAATTGAAAACATTCGAAATTATAGTCATTTAATCGTCCGAAAACTCCGTCAATTGTTGCATAGCTCTGATACTTTCAATTAAACTCAGAACACAAGCTTACTATTTCATTTGATGAGTTTCTTAATAAATCTTGGTGAAACTACGTGCTGCAGTATTTCGCACCAAATGAATGGGCTATTGAACGTACAAGGTGTACATATAATATATAAGCCCCTTATGAGCCCTGAAGCCCGGCCCTCAGAGGTCCTATCGCGAAATGAACTTTTGATGTACACATGGCCTACAAGACCTACAAAATGATATATACATCATGGGTCTAAGACTTATAGTTGCTGAGATATAGGGCGCTCCTTTATTAATATAGCTTATATAGTAAAAAACGGTACTAAGGCCCCTTTTACGGCCCTGAGAGGTCAGATCGCGAAATCGAAAAAGTCATTTCTTGGCAGGCCAAGACCTACAAAATGATATATACATCATGGGTCTAGGACTTATGGTTGTTGAATCTAGGGTGATGACGGACAGACAGACAAAACGGGGACAATAGAGCATTTTTTTTCGAAAATGCTCTAAAAATTACCGTAATTGAAGTTACAATCCATCACTTCGTTAAAATAATTATGATGCCTTATTCCTTGCAACCAGTGCTTATAATCGCGTGGAACGTCGAATTGCTCCATTTAGCACCGAACTGTCTGGTGTCATATTGCCAAATGAACATTTTGGCATTCACTTTGATTCGCAGGGCAGAACAATAAATGAGGATTTGGAAAGAACAAACTTCAAGTTTGCAGGTGAAACTTTAGTTGAAATCTGGTCGCATATGATTGTTGACCAATTTCCAACAGTTGCAGAATATATCAACCCTGAAATAATCTGATTTGGATGCAGCAGGACAAATGTCGAAGGATAAGAATGGTTTGACCATCATGTTCTCACCAGCCAATATTTCACTCAAATCGTGAAATGTCAGGACATAAAAAATGTTGCGACAAAGTACGGAGCTCATTTTCAACGTTTCACCTTCGAGATTATTTCCTCCTCCAAATCCAATCCCAATCAACCAAACAACTGATGGACTCAGAGCTTCAGAAAGAGCAGATGCACATACATTTCCTTCATTGTTTGTTTGTGGCACAAACTCTCAAATTTGATGACATTATGCGAAGACCAACAGGAGTTTTTAAAGTGCAACCATATGATCTTTATTGTCCATCTTTGCAGACCAGCATACATGATCGAATTTGCAAAGTGTGTCACTTATACTTTGCCTCACAAACAATGTTGAAGAAACATACAGGATAACACAGAGCTCGAGCGCAGGAGAATGTAAAAAAGTAAAGTTTCCTTAGCCCTAAAGGGCCATCCGGGGCAGATGAGAGTGTAGAATTCATCTGTTTCTATAACCTAGGCATATGAAGGGATTGTGTGGTTTGCACAATTCCTAGCCGCCTTTACTCCCCCAACATAAAGTCAGGTACCCATTTAAAGCTGGGTGGACTTGGGAACTTTCACAGGACCTGAAAAAGTCCTAAGGTTCTCACTGAGATTCCAACCCGGGACCCTCCGGTCGACAGTCGAGCGCTCTATACCACTCGACCACCCGTCTCCTAGGATAATGTGCCAACCCCAAATTTTCCAGAATCAACTCAGATAAAACGCATTCGTCCTTTGAGAATCGCTACTAGAAGGCAAAGAGAATTCATGGCAATTATTGGCAGAATGGAAAATGCACGTTCAGAGGATGTTGAGTGGCTAGATGAGGATGAAGTTGATCTGTCTGCAACTATCCTTCCAGGAAACGATGATGCGGAAAGATGTATGTCAGTCTTAACTATGGATGAACACTTCACCATGGATGGATGATGTCTAGTGAATATTTTTTAATTAAACATAATTCACAGGCCCACTATAAACATATTCAATATAGCACCAGAGCTGCTCACATAATTTGTCAATCTAGTCCTTTTTTTAGTCACATTGTTTTGTTTCCATTTTTATTATTTAATCACTGGTTGAGGTCAGAGTTTCGCTAATCTGCTTATCCTGTGTCAATAGAATGAATGATCGGAAGATTATCTCAAAGTTCACCCCACCCATTATAAATGAATAGGTAGCAGATAAATGATGTTTATTATATAATTGTCAATTTAATTTTTGCAATTTTTTTTCAAATTCAATTGATTGAGTTACTGTTTCAAAGAATAACTGATACAACTCTTGACAATTAGTTATTCTACTATTAAACTAATTTAATAATCTGATAGTTCTTTTAATATTTATATTTTAAGGCAATTTCATAGTGAAGTGCGATTTAAGTTTTCGATTAAATTTTAATTAGTTCTTAATTAAAAAAAAAATTTCGATAGTGTGACGTACTTTGGGGGGGGGGGGGTCCCGAGATTTGTGACACTTTGTGACAGGGTGGAGGGGGGTCAAAAATCGTCAAAAATAGCGTGACGTACTTTATGGACAGCCCCTATGTTGATGATCTACTGATAGCCTATCTTAGATTAAGTAAGTCTCTAAGTTAAATTAGTATATTTATTGATAAATTCAGTAAAATAATGTTCCGAGTAGTCCAAATGAAATCTCAACCCGTGTCTACGATGAAGCGCCAATAAAGGGAGACAATTTTGTCTATCCAGTACGTTCTGATATCAAAACAGAGTAATGTAACCTGTCTATTGTTGGTTTTCTTTTTTTTTTATTCCTTAGCATCCATTATATTTTATTTCAATTAATTTACAGTGTTTTAATGTAAGACAATATGTATTGAAGCGTCTTAAACGTAGATACGGTGGGTGCAGTGGTGTCACCCGGTGCGGAAAATTCAAGGTGTGTCCCCCCCCCCCCCCCAAGACTTTCATCATGAGCAATGATACACATTTTGAATTTTCCTATACTAGACCTTAGAAAATTTACTTTAAAATACTAAAGCGATAATAAAGATAGTATAACTGAGTTTGTAAACTACGTCTCCAATTTCATAAAACCACGTGACTACATGCGTCCTTTTTTTTTTTAGACCGTTTGCAAAAACAAACTCTAGATTGATACCAGCAGCTTTGAACTGTATTCATATACCTAAACTCCAGACGCTCTGCGTGGTGGCCCCCTGTGCTACTGCTCTGCACGGTGGCACTCTGTGCTACTGCTCTGCACAGTGGCACCCTGTGCTACATCTCATGTTTTTAACTATGATCGGTTTTAAAACCGACTATACCGATTTTTTTTCTGCTATGAAACTTAGAACTTGGTGTCACCACATCTCCCTAGTGACGCCACTGCGTGGGTGTATTGCAGTGTTCTACATTGAATACAGTGTAACACCTGTACTGATGAACTGAATACAGTGTAACAACTGTAATGATGTATTGAATACAGTGTAACACCTGTAATGATAAATTGAATACAGTGTAACAACTGTACTGATGAATTGAATATAGTGCAACAACTGTAATGATGTATTGAATACAGTGTAACACCTGTACTGATGAATTGAATATAGTGTAACAACTGTAATGATGTATTGAATACATTGTAACACCTAATATGAATTGAATATAGTGTAACAACTATAATGATGTATTGAATACAGTGTAACACCTGTACTGATAAATTGAATACAGTGTAACAACTGTACTGATGAATTGAATATAGTGTAACAACTGTAATGATGTATTGAATACAGTGTAACACCTGTACTGATGAATTGAATATAGTGTAACAACTGTAATGATGTATTGAATACATTGTAACACCTGTACTTATGAATTGAATATAGTGTAACAACTATAATGATGTATTGAATACAGTGTAACACCTGTACTGATGAATTGAATATAGTGTAACAACTGTAATGATGTATTGAATACAGTGTAACACCTGTACTGATGAATTGAATATAGTGTAACAACTGTAATGATGTATTGAATACAGTGTAACACCTGTACTGATGAATTGAATATAGTGTAACAACTGTAATGATGTATTGAATACAGTGTAACAACTGTAATGATGAATTGAATATAATTGTAACTTTCTTTAGATGCGATTAGATATAATTGTAACAGCCAGGATAACAACTATACTGGTGTATGCACTTTATTGAATACAGTGTAACAACTGTAATGATGTATTGAATACAGTGTAACACCTGTACTGATGAATTGAATATAGTGTAACAACTGTAATGATGTATTGAATACAGTGTAACAACTGTACTGATGAATTGAATATAGTGTAACAACTGTAATGATGTATTGAATACAGTGTAACACCTGTACTGATGAATTGAATATAGTGTAACAACTGTAATGATGTATTGAATACAGTGTAACAACTGTAATGATGAATTGAATATAGTGTAACAACTGTAATGATGTATTGAATACAGTGTAACACCTGTACTGATGAATTCAATATAGTGTAACAACTGTAATGATGTATTGAATACAGTGTAACACCTGTACTGATGAATTGAATATAGTGTAACAACTGTAATGATGTATTGAATACAGTGTAACACCTGTACTGATGAATTGAATATAGTGTAACAACTGTAATGATGTATTGAATACAGTGTAACAACTGTACTGATGAATTGAATATAGTGTAACACCTGTACTGATGAATTGAATATAGTGTAACAACCAGGATAACAACTATACTGGTGTATGCACTTTATTGAATACAGTGTAACAACTGTAATGATGTATTGAATACAGTGTAACAACTGTAATGATGTATTGAATACAGTGTAACACCTGTAATGGTGTATTGAATACAGTGTAACACCTGTACTAATGAATTGAATATAGTGTAACAACTGTAATGATGTATTGAATACAGTGTAACACCTGTACTGATGAATTGAATATAGTGTAACAACCAGGATAACAACTATACTGGTGTATGCACTGTATTGAATACAGTGTAACAACTGTAATGATGTATTGAATACAGTGTAACAACTGTAATAATGTATTCAAATCAGTGTAACAACTGTAATGATGCATTGACGTTCTTATGTTTTTTCAATTCCTATTTTTAATTTGTCTACATATACCACTACACACATTATAATATGTATTATAATATGTATAAGTATGTATATATAAGAACAGCGTATAAGTAAGAAATTAAGAAAAAAAGATATTAAGAAGCCGAATTGACCTTGCGCACGGGTGCTGTATCGTGCCACACCAACTTGCATATGTGCTGCAAAATGGTAGAGAAAAAAATTAATTCGATCATTATTGCAATGCTTCGTTTTGATTTTAACATTGAGAGAATTAATTAAAAGAAATAATGCAAAGTTATTAGCGTTGACGGGTAAAACGTAATTTGTGACTATGAAATGTACATTTGGTAGGTGCCGTAAATTAGCACCCATATCTTGACCTAATGGTGTTTGTTTTGGTTTAGTTGGTTGGTTTGTTAGCTGGTTTGGTTGGTTGTTTGGTTTGGTTGGTTAGTGTTGACGGGTAACCGTAATTTGTGACGTTTATGAAATGTAGATCATTTCTGCATATTAGGGGCTGTCCATTAATTACGTCAACAAAATGGGGGGAGAGGGGTGGTCAGAAAATTTTTTACAATTATTGACAAGGGGAGGGGGGAGGTCAAGAAAAGTTGACGTCAATAATGTTACTTTTTTAATAAATTTGATTATTTAGCAAAGGAAAATAAAGCAGCGTTTGTAGTCCTTATATTACACACTCGCCCAACATTCAGTATTTTAATTTAACTATGTTCCTACTAATGGTGGAAGCCACCTTGGCACACAAGGTCAAAGAATTGATGAAGAGTTGGAAAATTAAACTTCAAATATACTGGCGAAACATTGACAGAAATATGAAAGCAAGGCATAGACAATTTTCCAACAGCGGCTGTGGTATAAGGTATCTCTGTGGTATAAGGTATTTCTGTGGTATAAGGTATCTCTGTGGTATAAGGTATCTCTGTGATGTAAGGTATTTCTGTGATGTAAGGTATTTCTGTGATATAAGGTATTTCTGTGATATAAGGTATTTCTGTGGTATAAGGTATCTCTGTGATATAAAGTAACTGTCCAATGCCGCGGTTCTCAACCGGTGGTACGCGTATCCTAAAGGGTAATGTAAAAGGTAATGCAGGGGTACGCAGCAACACATAAGTGCCCAAGTATCACATTCGAGAGCTAAGCACGGCCAATTATAAAAAATAATTGAATGTATTCGCCAAATTACTTGTGAGTGGTACCCGCGGACATACTTTCGCACCTTTAGGGGACACAGTCGCGAAAAATGTTGAGAGCCGTTAGTCGAACGCTGCCTATATATTTTTTTTTTTATACATCTATATAACCACATATCAGCGGCTAGAAGTCCATCCACGCTTATATTTTTTTTTTGGCAATAACAATTTCTTTATATTGTCATACATTTACAGTGGATTCCTCTTAATTGGGACACCGCTTAATTGGGACAGCCGCTTATTTGGGACAAATCTCAAAGAAACCAAACCAAGAAGCCAATAGTAAATGTGTATGTTTAATTGGGACAGCCGCTTAATTGGGACAAAATGCCTCGGTCCCGATGTGTCCCAATTAAGCGGAATCGACTGTATTTGTTTTTTCATCAACTACGTTGACATGTCTCCGTTCAAGAAATCAACACAGTCAGGTGAGAACACTGTGTTAAAATGGTGCCCTCGTCTTGTAAAGAGCAATGGCGTTGTCTAGGACCTACACCCAGATATTGAAACACTGACTTTATATCGCGATGTAAATTATAAAACATTTTGTTGAAATGTCAACTGAATTTTTCTTTTACATATAGCAAACTAAAAAGGAAAGGGAGAAATCATCACAGATGATGTGAAACACACATCTGCACACATTGAAAGAAGATAACATCCTGAAAAACCGGTTACATCATTCCCCTTTTGGCTTTTTTTTTTTAAATTTATAACCGGCACTTGTAACTTTGCAAGCATCACTTGCCCGGCTAATTGTTCCGTTTCTTTCATTGAAATGTAAATTTTTGTCTGCAAGTAAACGGGCGGGAATATACACATTCTATTCGATGGCCGAGTTTTATTTATAATTCAAATTTGGTTATTAGGAAGATTGAATTGTATTGACATAATGCACATTATAGATATATAACTATGATCCATATGGCCTACATACTGACAACTTATGGTTTGTCGATAGAGAAAAAAAAGCAAATTTTAATGACGCCATTACAAATGTTTCAGACAAACATTTTTTATAACATAAAGCAGTGTAAGTTTAGAAATAATGTTTCAGTGCGGGGGTGGGTTGAGTTTATGTTTGGATACTGTTACTTAGGGGCGATCGCTCCACTGATCCCCATTGACAATTGGTAAGGAAAGTAAACAATAACGCGTTTAATGTGTTTACATCCATTAACAATTGGTAAGGAAAGTAAACAATAACGCGAATAATTTGTTTACATCCATTAACAATTGGTAAGGAAAGTAAACAATAACGCGAATAATGTGTTTACATCCACTGACAATTGGTAAGGAAAGTAAACAATAACGCGAATAATTTGTTTACACTCATTGACAATTGGTAAGGAAAGTAAACAATAACGCGAATAATGTGTTTACATCCATTAACAATTGGTAAGGAAAGTAAACAATAACGCGAATAATGTGTTTACATCCATTAACAATTGGTAAGGAAAGTAAACAATAACGCGAATAATGTGTTTACATCCATTAACAATTGGTAAGGAAAGTAAACAATAACGCGAATAATGTGTTTACATCCATTAACAATTGGCAAGGAAAGTAAACAATAACGCGAATAATGTGTTTACATCCATTAACAATTGGCAAGGAAAGTAAACAATAACGCGAATAATGTGTTTACATCCATTAACAATTGGTAAGGAAAGTAAACAATAACGCAAATAATGTGTTTACATCCATTAACAATTGGTAAGGAAAGTAAACAATAACGCGAATAATGTGTTTACATCCATTAACAATTGGTAAGGAAAGTAAACAATAACGCGAATAATTTGTTTACACTCATTGACAATTGGTAAGGAAAGAACAATAACACGAATAATTTGTTTACATTCATTCCAAATCTAAGACTGTGAAGCAAAGGAGAAGCTTCAACACACACACAAATGGTGACAACGACAAAGTTCGAAATATATTTTTTTTTCTTTACACACACAGTTGTTAGGAGGCGGCCATTGCAATATATCAACGTTCAAAAATAGTATTCGATCCCACCACATCAGCAAGCTGGTAGATAGTGAAATCACAGAGCCGAGGAGTAGCTAGAAAGTATAAAGAAAGTAGCTAGAAGGTAGATAGAAATATATAACAGTCAGCACTAGACGGACCCAAATAGCAAACCCTTTTTTAAGCCGTAAATGAGGCATTTGGTACATCATAAACTAGATCTATGTGTGGCAGGAATTGGGTACATCATACACTAGATCTATGTGTGTGAGGAATTGGGTACAGCATACACTAATTATAGATGTGGGCTGGAGTGCTGCCATCACACACACATACACACTCACGCACATCAAATGGCTACGCCACCTGTGTTTGATTGCCTTTGCAATCGATCTGATGCTTACTTAGGGTTTGTTGACACTAATATACAAGTAAACATTGACACACAGTTATTTAATATCAATGTTGCGTTTGGTGTCATTGGATTGTGTGTATGACACAGGAACATCGACACAGATTTATGCAATATTGAATGTCTCGTATGGTGTCAATGTAATGTCCGTGCACGGGTCTGCCATTGTGTCAGGGTCGTTTATGCTTGTGTGCAGCAGAGCAAGTAATGGTTCAATGGGTCATGGGTCAAATGGGTCGCAAAATTGGATGGGTCACATGGATCATGGGTCAATGTTCCCTGACCCACGACCCATCCTTAGTCTCCGCCCGACCCTAAAAAAAAAACCCGTCGTCGCGCGATTTTTTTTTTTTATTTTCATGGCTACAGATGAAACTGTTGCAATAAGTTGCAATTTTCCTTCAATAAAAAACTTTTATCTTTTTACTTTTTGTCCTTTAAATTTCTTAGCAGGGCATGCACATAGTTTATTGAAGCATATTTTTACTTTTAAACAATCTTAATATGTCCCATGTTAGCAGCTTGCTTCAATGGGTCATGGGTCATGATGGGTCTGGGTCAAGATAGTTATATGGGTCATGGGTCAAGCTCAGTGACCCATTACTTGCTCTGGTGTGCAGAGCCGCTGTAATGGATATGCAAAAAAAAAAAAAACTAGGCAACTGCCAAGAGACCCCATTCCAAAGAAGTCAGCATCTGGAGTTAAGTTCCTCGACATGTACTTTAGCCTAGAGCCGATTTATATACCCGCACATGGCCTCCATAGGCCAAAGCAGTAAGAACGCCTCTGAATGAGTGCATATGAGTGTGTCTATGTATGGGTGTATAGGGTGTGCATGAATGAATGCATGTATAGCTGTAAGTAAGAGAGTACTTCTATGTGTATAAATGACTCTTTGTGTGTGTATATATTAAAGAGGCCTATGTAGGCCTATGTCTGTATGTGAATGTGTGTATACATATATACATAACACGTCCGTGTATTTATGTAAATGTGACGGTATTATTTAATGTGCGTGTGTGGTTGTATGTTTGTCTTTGTAGGCTGGGTGATTGTGTGTTTGAATTCTGTGTGAGTGTACGCATGTGTATGAAAATGGTTTTGCGATGAGACGGCAGTATTGAAATAAGGTTGTTACAAAATTTAGAGGACATGTATTATTACAAAACAAAAGTTTCCGACTGATTAAAAACTTATTGAAAGACTGAGAACAAAAAAATAAAAAAGTCTACTTTCCTCACTGAAACAAATCAAGGTATTTTTTTTCTTTATCCACATAATGGCAACAGATGCGAGGTGTTTGAATGAATGCAGCAGACGTATGAAGCAGATTGACTGTTTGTAATTAGAAAAACAAACATAGGTTTGAAGTCAATATTTTCTGTTTTGTGTTTGCAACCGAGATTTTTCTTTTGTTTAAGTGAATCGATTATGGCGGGGGGGGGGGGGGGAAGGGGTCACACGGTCACTCATTATGTCAGTGTTAAAAAGTAAGCTAACAATTTCATATCAATATATAGACGGTGTATTGTTGCTAACAATGTCATATAAATATATAGACGGTGTATTGCTAACAATGTCAAATCAAGATATAGACGGTGTATTGCTAACAAGGTAGAATCGCTAGATCGAAGCCGATGAGTCAAGGACCACAACTCATTTAACATCTGGCTTTTCTTATGAACAACCAATGATCGACTGATTAAAAATGACGTAGTGTTCGGTGACCAGAAAGGTGTGGGGGGGGGGAGGTATATGTTACCCATCTCTTAAAAATATAGCTCATTTATATTGCGATACATTTTTATAGTGCCCCCCTACTTTCATCCCCCACCTTAGCCAAGACTGAAATGAATGAAATGACCATGGAGCCACCCACGGGAAAACATAGGTGACTGGCGTCACTAGGACTCGAAATGGAATTCAGCCGATCGCCGATTCAGCTCACCAGTAACGGCTTGGGTTGGGGGGGGGGCGAGGAACTAAGTCCATTACCCCTGGCTCCCCCAGGGTGTGCGCGAAAGGACCGTTTCGGTGCGGTACATAGACAACAGTTATGGTTAAAGGCACAGTATTTGACAATCACCCTTACACCACACCCCATTCAACAGTAACGCTAAGGGACAGCCCTGGGGAGGGGGGGAGATGGGGGCTCACAGCCAAAAACGCCACCTAGTCGCCCAACGTAGATATTTTCATCTCCCATCCAAATGGCACTTTGGACCCCTTGCAAGCATTTAGTGCGGTGCACTACGTTAAGACAGTATCACAGTAATCACAAATACGCACATTACACTATGTATAGGAACTCATAAAAGTGTGTATGTGTGTGTGTGTTCATCCAGTTCAATCGCTGATACCAAAGCAAGGGGGGAATAATCTGATTTTCAAAACACGATACCTTCACGTTAGCTTCTACTATCTCCACAGAGATTGGAAAATGGCAAAACTTACCTTACACAAAAAAAATATTTAGATCTACATTTAAAACATATACATCTATAGTCTAGTTTTAGATTTATTATTATTTTTTTTAAGTTGAATGTATAACACTATCAACTTACTGCCAGGAAATTGAATAGCCAGCCACAAACACTTTAGTCACAGATTTCCGTGGTAATCCTTGCCTATAGTAGAACCGACATTGAAACAAGATACGGCGCCGTGTGATGCGCCAACACTTTCAAACTCTCAGAGCCGAATGTCAATAGGAAACTTAAATACTCTCAGTCCCCTGTCGTTCTCCTAAATATCTTTTACGTGACCCAAGTATGACCCACCACCGCCCCCTTTTTTTATTTCAACTTTATACATAGGTCAGAGTTTTAAAAAAAAGGTTTAATATTTTTTGTTAGATCTGAATAGGAAGGTGTGGTTGATCGTGGGTTGATCTACGCATTAACACGCACACCCACAACAAACACACACACAGGCATAAGCGATACACACACACCCACAACAAACACACACACAGACATAAGCGACAAACACACCCGCATGTACAACTTGGAAAAATGTCACTGGTTCACTCAAGTGTGACTGCGGTATTCAGAACAAACACCTTTATTTAGAAAGAACTTAGAAGTCTGAACAGTACCACAGTACGCCTGAACAGTAACCACAGTACGTTACACTACCATATAACACAAATCGCTGAGCCAATCATTCAGCATTCGATGAGCCAATCACTAAAGGTCGTGCCCTTCAACCTGTTTAATATTTGTGATTATCAGCCAATTAAAAAAAAATACAAATACAATTTTTAAAAAATGTTTGTTTTTACCTCTATTTAATTAAGACATTGGTAAACATAGATGAATGTTTTAGAACATTAATTAAAGTAAAATTGAACTCAATGAAACGAGTGAAATTTTAAAATATGCTAAGAATTTGTTCATTTTTTTTTATTTTACTTTAGCTTTTTTTATCTTCTCATAAATTAGATTATTATTCTAATTTATCACAATGAAACAAAAAAAAAAAGAGAAAAGAAAAAAACAAGCAATTAAGCCTGTTCCATTCTGGACACAGGACGTGTTAGCGCATTTTCATGTTATGTATCAGTACGTATGCTATCTTTCAGTAAATATTTGTAAATTTTGGAAATGTTTATAAATTCAATTGTGTAATGCATATATCTGTAAAAAAAAAATTTATAAAGACGTTTCTTTATATTTGAAAAAAAATTATTTTCTCTTAAATCTAACTACAAGTGGTTTGTGGTTACTGAAATAGGACTCATAATTGAAAACATTCGAAATTATAGTCATTTAATCGTCCGAAAACTCCGTCAATTGTTGCATAGCTCTGATACTTTCAATTAAACTCAGAACACAAGCTTACTATTTCATTTGATGAGTTTCTTAATAAATCTTGGTGAAACTACGTGCTGCAGTATTTCGCACCAAATGAACGGGCTATTGAACGAACAAGGTGTATATATAATATATAAGCCCCTTATGAGCCTTGAAGCCCGGCCCTCAGAGGTTCTGTCGCGAAATGAACTTTTGATGTACACATGGCAGGCCAAGACCTACAAAATGATATATATATACATCATGGGTCTAAGACTTATAGTTGCTGAGATATAGCGCTCCTTTATTAATATAGCTTATATAGTATAAAACGGTAATAAGGCCCCTTTTACGGCCCTGAGAGGTCAGATCGCGAAATGGAAAAAAGTCATTTCTTGACAGGCCAAGACCTACAAAATGATATATACATCATGGGTCTAGGACTTATGGTTGTTGAGATCTAGGGTGATGACGGACAGACGGACAGACAGACAAAACGGGGACAATAGAGCATTTTTTTTCGAAAATGCTCTAAAAATACTCTTTATCAAAAATAAAAAAAATAGATTGTTCATCACTCTGAGAATAAAGCGTGGATGCTGCAGAGAGTGATTATCAATACATTTATAAGAGCTTTATACGTGGTAGAGTATATAGGATGGCATCCACGCTTTATTCTTCAAGGGATGAAAAATGTACGCTTTATCCTCTGAGTGATAAAAACTTTGTTTTACTTTTTAGTCCATTTAAGATTTTTTTTTTAACAATATTTTTTTTAATATTTCATTTTCTACTTTTTAGTGGTTTGATTCTATCCCCGTGATCCTGTATTGTAAGGACGGCTGCTATTTGTTGATACAGTGGAGATAAAGTGCCTCCCTACAAACATTAGAATATGAAATACTTGTATGTGGAAGATCCTAGGTTAAAAATAGAAATCGAAACGCGGTCACAGTCTATCATTGCGAGGCTCTGCCTGGGTGCATAAATTAACTTATTATAAATAAATAAATATTAGAGCGCGAAGGAGCAAAATTTGTTGTGCCTAATTATTGAAATGAGTATTGTCATCGGAAGCAAGCCAGTATCTAAAATTTCAAAGAAATCAAATGATGGAAAGTGGGTTAAAATTGACTACAAAATTCCATCCTGATATATATATATATATATATATATATATATATATATATATATATATGAATAAGCATATAGGCTATATAAACCAACTGAGAGTCCTAAGAAAAAGCGTGTTAACTTATTTATCCCCTCCCCTTTCCCCACAAATACATAAGTAAGGCGGTAAAGTTTCTGAACGTGAATCAAGTCCTTTTATATTTAAGACATGGCTCTGGTCACTTATAAATCCCAGCAGACCCTATTGACATCACTGTGGAGTTGTAATGAGGCCGACATGGGTAGTGACCTTCTTTGCCAGGGTGCAAGAGGTGCAACCCGAACACATTCTGGTGGGGGGGGCTCAGACCTGAATGACCGTTAGGCACAGTAATCTGCTATAAATTACAGTGATATTTGGGCGTATCTGACACGATGGGCCCTAGTTGTCACATGTCCAAGAATATCTGGCGGCAAACAGATCAACTCCATCAACGGGGCCCCTCAGATCACACAGGCCCAAGAATATCTGGCGGCAGACAGATCAACTCCATCAACGGGGCCCATCAGATCACACAGGCGCAAGGATATCTGGCGGCAAACAGATCAACTCCATCAACGGGGCCCCTCAGATCACACAGGCCCAAGAATATCTGGCGGCAGATCAACTCCATCAACGGGGCGCCTCAGATCACACAGGCCTAAAATGTTACTATCATTTAGAGGGGAGCCACACCGAGCCCTAGTTATAACATGCCTGTGGGGCCCCGTACCTCCAGTGATCAGAGATTGTCAGTATCCCACTAACGTTTATAGACTTTCTAGAGTCAAGCCTGCAGCCACAGCGATGGTGCAGTCCGCCAACAGTGGCAACCGTTTCAGAGCACATCCCATACCTAACAAGTGAGTCGTTGGACCGAGGATCTAAACTTTGTCTCTGAATAGAGGAATCAGACCGGATAAATTAAGGAGCAGCTACATAGTCTGTATTGATCTCTTTGTTGTTTCACTGACCTATCAAAACTTTCAGAAGTTTCAAAAGACACCCCCTCCCCCCTCACCCCCTGGCGTGAGATCAAGCCTCCATCTCCATTATCAATGTTATCTTGTTCAGTAGAATTAAGTACAAAGGGATGGGTTAGTAAACAGTTGGTTAAGTAGATGGAGAAAATTCGGATATTTTACGAATCAATAATGGATCATCTCTTTTACTGTGTTATTTTTCTTTTTTTTTTTTTAATGTGTTGATTAGAAAAAAAAAGGGGAGGGGGGTGGGAGAGAATTACTTGTAAATCTTTTTAATGCTTTGAAATGACACTGTATTTCTTGTCAATTTTTTGTATTTGAGTTGAACGGTTTTTTTCCCTGTGTTAAAATTAAAACTTTACATGCATTAATTAATAAATGTTAATTGAATATTCACGATCATTTTTTTTTAAATTAGAGATGCACATTTAATTTCGACCAAATTTTTCATTATTTGAGTCCGTAAACACGTATTTGATTCAGTTTTATTACATTCAGTTTTATTACGTTGTTGTTGTTGTTTTTTAAAGTAAAGAAGGAAGACAACTCTGAGTCAACATGTAGTGTTGAATGTAATGAATCGGACACCCACTGAAAACACACAGTATAATGCTATCTTTAAGTTTATTTCTTTGAGACATTTTTTTCTGTAGGGTTTTTTTTTTTTGATGTGAGGGGGGAAATCTGGCATTGGGTGTTTTCATTTGTCGTCTACCTTAATTTATGCAGGCCCTTTTGAATGTCTGTTCAGTAACTTGTATGAATGTCTGTTCAGTCAGTTGTCGAATTTCCGATGTTGGAGAAACAGGATAAAGAAGAGGGAGGAAGGTGTGAGAAAAGTCGGGTAGATTTGAAGAATAAAAAATCTAACGATATGGAGGCAGTTGGCTACACGAGACTTAAGCAGAGGTGTAATGGACAGATTTGGCAACAAAATTTGACCCAGTCTAAACACAAACTCAACAAACATTTATTAAGTAAAGGCGTCACTAGATAACTTGGAAGGAAGGGGGCAGTGCGGTCACACACTAAGTAGATAGTGGCGTAGCGAGCTTAACTCGCGACCGGGACACAATATCTTTTTTAGCGCTCCCCCCCACCCCATTGGAAAACCATATAATATATAAAAATATACCATTTGGCGCCCCTTTGTAAGTAGCGCCCGGGCATGATTCCCCCTTGCCCACCCCTCGCTACGCCACTGTAAGCAGTAGTAATCAACATATTTAAGTTAAGAACCTAATTGATCATTTATTTTTTAATTTCTAAACTCAGCTGTATACTTTCAATGTATAGATAGACAAACACATTTCATCACTACCTACAGGCACGCCGAGGGGGGGGGGGCAGGCGGGGTCATTGCCAGGAGGCCCGCATCTATAAGCGGGCCCGGCCGCCCCGACCATGTCAATTTTTTCACGATTCATTGTTTATTAAGGGGCCCGCAATGATGTCCTGCCCTGGGGCCCGTGTTGGCTCTCGGCGCCCCTGACTACCTATATAAACAAAAAATGATAATTTATGTCGATTCAAACATGTATATGCCAACTCAGGGCCGCTTTATCCTATAGGCACAGTAGGCGCTGTGCCTAGGGCCTATGGTCTTTTCAAGGGCCTACGAAAGCCAGAACATAGAGTGAAAACAAGTGCATTCTTGAAAAATATTAAAAAATGAAATGGGGGAGGGATCACGATCTTCGAAAGTGCCTAGGGCCTAGTTTTCGGTTAAGACCTTAAAACGGCCCTGTGCCAACTGCACATATCCTTAATGACTTGTGTATCGGTGGGACGTAACACAGCTAGGAGAGGTAGCATGACGCTTCCTTTGCCACAAGCAAAGGGCGGCATTTTCTCTAGTATTGCAATATTCGGTCGCTGGAACGCAGCAGCAGTTTTTAAAGTACGCCCAGGGGCCCGCCCACCACTGATCGTCGAAAGGGCAGAGCACCATGCACGGCATAGTCTGCCAAAAGGGCGGTTATGGGAGAAATTATTTTCAGATAAAATAAATTTGTTCGAAACTGATTCATCTGTGTGTATATATATATATATATATATATATATATATATATATATATATATATATATATATAGCTCATGTCAACGCTCCATCTTTCTGCTGTTCGTCTGGCCGTCCTGTCAAATTTATGAGCCCAATGTGGCCCGCGAGTGCCCGCGACTCAAAAAATGTGCCTACCCCTGGACTACAGTAATCTAGACATGTTCAAAAGTTGCTGTCTAAATGTGAAGTCGTTTGTCATTTATTTCATCGATTTTTTTTTTTAAATTATCCCTCTCCCATTGGTTGGTTTTAAAACTGCGCTAATGTTGTAGGTAGAAGTTTAAAAATGTTTGCCGCTCTGTACACTTCAGCGTGCGTGCGTGCGTGTGCGTGTGTGTCTCAAATACCGCAAATTGTAATTTGACTTTCAATGACTCTTGATTGTATGTTGTTTTAAAATCAGGATTAGTCATTAAGTGATAAATATCACATAGTAGTTCTTTTCTAAATATTTCATTTTTATCATGATATAACATTATGTATCATTATGTAATATCATATATCATCATTTATCATCATTTAACATGTAACATCATATATCATCATGTATCAACGGGTATCATCATTATCAACATGTATCATCATATATCATCATATAGCATCATGTAACATGATATATTATCACATATATCATCATGTATCAACATGTAGCATCATGTAACATCAATTATCACATATAAAGTGTTGAAAGGTTCAAAATTAAAAGTGCACCCGATAAAGGTCCACTAATTATTCTTCTGTAATTCGACATGCCACCTTCCTTTCCCCAGTTCTGCACGGTATTCATCAGTTTCATTCATTACAGCCATGTTATTTTCCTGTCATAAGCATGTCAGGTGACACATTCATCCCATCTTAGGGCATCTTACACCACTATCAAACTCTGCACACCCTTCCGTTCCCTACTTCAAAGAAGGACAACAAACAACTCTTAACAGCGATAGCGAAATGGTTAAGATGTTTTTAAAACAGTTTTTCCCTATGTGGGGACTCGAGCCCCCCAAGGGAAGATGGGGGGGGGGCAGTAATCCTAACATTTAGGGATCATTCAGAAACTATTTAATCTTTTAGAATTGTAAACTATGTAAGGTAGGCCTTCTGGAAATGCTTAAAAATGGGGGTGTTACTCGAAAGATTGAGAAACGCTGCTTTAAAACACAATGGGCTCAGCTATCAAGTATAAATAATAAGTGTTTAATCTTTAACATCGCATATAATGTTTATTAGATCTTTTGTTTATCCCATCCTCGTCCAGTTGCTGCTCTTCTGAAAGTTTATTTACAACACAGCTCAACAAAAAAAATTTTTTTTCGAATTGCCAAGAATATTTGAATGAATTTATAGCAATTCATGGGTGCTGATTTCAAAACTGCCACTGCTTTTGCTGAATTGGCTCTAGTTTCTGAGATATTGGACAATCTTGAAAATATGATTGTACCCTTTGTGTAAAACAAATGCAATACGTTTGGTGTCTGTTGTTTTATTTAACTATACCAAGTTATAACTTGGTTTATTTTTTTCTCTTTTATAGCTGCTTTCTAAAGACATCATGAGTTCATCATGAAGATGCTGCAAAAATAATCCGAATGTATTTTGTTACATCTGTGGAGAATACATGATTGAAAAGCAAAGAAGAAATATAACTGACTTTGTGTAGCAGGCATATTTGGCTTATTTCGGTGTGAAGCTGCAAGACCAAGACAAGCCTTGGGTTCCCCATAAGGTCTGCAAAAACTGCGTGGAGAGCCTACAGCAGTGGACAAATAGTGAGAAGAAAAGTCAAAGTTTCGGTGTACAAATGATATGGCGAGAGCCGAAAGACCATTTTGGTGATTGTTATTTTTGTTTTGTGAATGTTAAAGGCTTCAATCGCCACAAGAAATCTAAGTGGGGTTATCCTGATCTTGAATCTGCAATGAGACCAATTCCACAGAGCAGTGAAGTTCCTATACCAGTGTTTACTGGATTATTAGAGCTTTCACCATCAGACTCCGACGAGGGGCAAGATCTGGAGTTTTTGGCAGGTGAAAACAGTGGGAGCGATTATGAAGGAAGTTCTTCAACACCTCAACCATTCAGCCAAGAAGAACTCAATAACCTAATACAAGACCTAAATCTGTCCAAGCAAGCATCTGAGCTTTTAGTGTCCAGGCTCAATGAAAGAAATTTTCTCAAACCAGAAGTTAAAATAACATTTTATCGGAAAAGAGAAGATTTTCTTCTTCAATATTTAAGTTTACTGTAATGACATCCCTGGACTTCCGCTCCAAATGGGACTACAAGACTACCATTCCGAAGACTAACGTCTTTTTATAGACAGTTCCATCACAAGCTTGAAATGTGTTCTGTTACACAATGGTAACCGATATGCATCTCTTCCCATTGCTCACTCAACAACACTTAAAGAAGAGTATGAGAATATCAAAATAGTATTGCAGAAAGTCCGTTATTATGAGCATCAGTGGTCAATTTCTGTTGATCTAAAAATGGTAAACTTCTTGCTTGGGCAGCAGTCAGGATACACAAAATACCCATGCTTCATGTGCCTTTGGGATAGCAGGGCAAAGCAAGATCATTGGACAAGAGTAACATGGCCTGCAAGGGAAACCATGACTGTAGACAAAAATAAGATCATTCTCCCACCGCTTTATATCAAATTAGGTTTAATGAAACAATTTGTTAAGGCTTTGGACAAATCTGGCAAATGCTTCAAGTATATTTGCAGATCATTCCCCAGATTGAGCATGGAGAAGCTGAAAGCTGGGATTTTTGACGGTCCTCAGATTCTGAAACTCATCAACGATCGACATTATACTAATTTCATGGATCACCTTGAAGCTTCTTCATGGAACAGTTTTGTTTCGGTTGTCATGAGCTTCTTAGGTAATAACAGAGCATAGAATTATGAAGAACTGGTGCAAGATATGCTCGCTAACTTCAGAAACATTGGAGCAAATATGAGCATCAAGGTACATTACCTGCACAGTCATTTAGATAAATTTCCAGGTAACCTTGGGGACTTCAGTGAGGAACAAGGCGAGAGGTTCCATCAGGATATGATGGTGATGGAGGAGAGATATCAAGGAAGATGGGACGTACATATGATGGCTGACTACTGTTGGAGCCTCCAGCGCAATTGCATCAACGACACATACAAAAGGAAGTCGAGCAAATAGCGATTTGCTAAGCATTACTATAGACAATTAACATATTAATTAATTAGACATAATTAGTTTTTCAAATGAAAATGTTTTCTTCTATAACACTATTACACATATTTTTGAACAAATTTCTGCATGACTATTAACAGTTTCACTACTTTTTGTTAGTATACTATTATACTTCATGCAATTCTTGACAAATTCCAAACACGGTGCATACATTATTTAATTAATTTTAATTATCTCGTAAAATAGAGCCAATCTAGCAAAAGCACTTACATATTCTAAATCAGCATGGTTGACTTTGTATAAAATGATTCAAATATCACTGGCAACGAAATCACTGTTTACCAGTGCAATCAATGCTGGCATGACAAGCCGGCAAGTCAAGTTGAATGGCACGCCTAACCTGGCCAGGCTAGTTACAAAATGTTCATTTCTAAACTATGTGTTTTATTTATCTGAAACTATATCTGCATATTTTTTTTTTCAAGTTAAATTGAATACGTGGCTATAATTTCTGCTTTTAATAGAAGGGGCGAAATTGTTTGGTGTTCGTAAGACATATCGTGTACAATCCTAATTACTTTATATGAGTTGTAAGAAAATAATTACAGTAATTTATATATTTTTAAATGATGATTGTGAACATCACATAAACAAAACAGTTCTGAGGAAATATACTTCTCATGCGACATTTGATACCAAGGACTAAAATGAGGATTGAGGATTTAGAAAAGGTGCCACAAAATTTGGGATACAAAGCTATAACATCATTCTTTTACAAGACACACATGATTTAAATCGTGAGCCAATTGTTCATGTGACTTATTTATCTAGCCTCTACATCAATACAATCAAAGATAATATCGATACATATACATACTATGTGTCACAAATCCTTAGCAGAAAAATCAGCATGTAGCTCGGGGCCCGCAGGAAGGCTGAACTCCTAATGCTATCTGCCTACTTAGCTATATGCGCAACCCATTAGAATACACATATTAACATCGGGACACAAAGAATGAAAAATACTTAGAGTATAACTGTAGAAAAACAAAAACACTTCAGAGTTTAAAACTTAATAGAAACACTCACACAAACTGTTTAAATTTGAGTCAAGGATGTATGACAATATCAAGGTTGAAAACATTCTTTGAAGTTTAATGGAAAAACACACCATGCGTCAACTGTAAGAAAGTCTAAATAAAATACTTCCCTAGCCCTCTTCTTTAAGAAAGAAAAACTACATGTACTATGCCTACAGATGAACAGTGGATTTCCCCCCCCCCCCTAAGTTTTATATTTAAAAAGTGAAAGTAAGTAAAGAATGTAGGATAAACTAAGGATTCATCTCTTAATGTCACCAATTATTAAAATAAAACAATCAAAACAATCTTCAAAGATGTCTCAATTAATATAATTAGACCAATGGTCCCAATGGATGAAATAAACTAAACAAAACATAATACGTTAGGAGATATTTTGGATAAATAAACCAAGTGAGCGTGAGACAGACAAATAAGATATAGACAGACAATAAGATATAGATAGACAATAAGATTATCTTGTTTTACTGTAGAAGAAAATTGTGGTAGATTTACGCCCATGTCCACTACCCTCAACATGCCCCCTTCCATCAACATGTCCACTACCCTCAACATGCCCACTGCCAACTATCCTCAACTAACATGCCCACTAGCCTCAACCAACATACCCCCTCCCCTCAACATACCCCCTCCCCTCAACATGCCCACTACCCTAAACATGCCCACTGCCAACTATCCTCAACCAACATGCCATCTGCCCTCAACATACCCTCTACCCTCATTTACCCCCTCCCCTCAACATACCCTCTACCCGCATTTACCCCCTCCCCTCAACATACCCTCTACCCGCATTTACCCCCTCCCCTCAACATACCCTCTACCCTCAACATACCCCCTCCCCTCAACATGCCCACTAGCCTCAACATGCCCACTAGCCTCAACATGCCCACTAGCCTCAACATGCCCACTAGCCTCAACATGCCCACTACCCTCAACATACCCACTAGCCTCAACATGCCCACTAGCCTCAACATGCCCACTACCCTCAACATACCCACTAGCCTCAACATGCCCACTACCCTCAACATACCCCCTCCCCTCAACATGCCCACATAACAGGAAACCTCTTCACCAATACAAACGTATTTCAACTTTACTCGGTATAAACAAAGTTCTCATAAAAGTTCAATGTTTACAGTGTCGTATCCTCGGTTAGAAATAGAAATCCCTTTGAGAAAATAAAATGGTTACTTTTATTTTAGCACAAACTATGTTTTAAAGTTGTAGAGAAAAATAAAATGTTCGCTCCTGGTGACATGTATGTCACTTTAGTCACACCAGTAAATGTCAAATGTCACCAGCAGAAATTTAACCAGTCGACCAATTCCAGGAGATACTTTGGGACACTTAAATGGTGTCATTTGACATTGTGTTTGATATATTAGCTGGATAAGTACTGGTGTGTGTGTGTGCGTGTGTATTTGTGTGTGTTTGTTTGTATGAGAGAGAAAAAAAGAGAAAGAGAGTGGGGGGGGGGAGGGGGGAGGAAGAGCAAATCGGAGAAGATAACAGAAAGATATATATTGGTATAAACAAAAACTTACAGAGATATTGGGGGAGGGGCTAAGGCAGAGACCAACAGAGTTCTGGAGGCCCTTGGCAAAAAGTTCCTAACGGGGCCCAGCTGTTACCAAGTTTCTAGGAATTAAAACTGGAAGTGCAACCAAGGCCATCGAGTAGATTGCCTTTTTATAAGAACGGCTCTATGTTGAGACTAGGTATACACATAGATATGTTGAGACTAGGTATACACATAACTATGTTGAGACTAGGTATACACATAACTATGTTGAGACTAGGTATACACATAGATATGTTGAGAGAGACTAGGTATACACATAACTATGTTGAGACTCAGGTATACATAACTATGTTGAGACTTAGGTATACTACATAGATATGTTAGAGACTAGGTATACACATAGATATGTTGAGACAATGTATACACATAGATATGTTGAGGCTACGTATACACATAGATATGTTGAGATTAGGTATACACATAGATATGTTGACACTAGGTATACACATAGATATGTTGAGACTAGGTATACACATAGATATGTTGAGGCTACGTATACACATAGATATGTAGAGACTAGGTATACACATAACTATGTTGAGACTAGGTATACACACAACTATGTTGAGAGTAGGTATACACACCAATACCTATACAGCTTAGCCTTAGTCGTGCCATAAAAAGATAAACTAACAATTTAACAAGACATATTTCAGTTCGACATTAAAACAACGTAGAAGACTATAAACAACACGAGATGAACGATTACCGCCTGAATACATGACTAGACTCCCCCCATTTACACTGTCCTGCTTACTGCATGCAGGTCCTCCCACTCAAAGTGTCCCCCTCCCCCTCCACCCCCTTAAAAAGACAGCCAAACAATAAGATAGCCACAAGTGCTAAAAATTAAATATAATGACACTGATGATTGTGACAATATTCTGCAGTAATAACCACAACTTCATATAAAAAAAACAACAAAATGTTCAACACTTACCTGTATGTCTGTCTGTCTGTCTGTGGCTGCTGGACGAATGACACGTCTGATCCACTGCTAAACAAACGCCGGTAATGTGACGGTGACGAATCCAGTGGGGAAAAAAAAAAGTCCCTTCCCCCCCCCCCCTTTCTCCCATTCCCCCCAGGTCCCGGTTTCCCCAAGTTCAATGTCACACCGGTGAAACCCGTTTAGACTGTCGCAAAAGGACAACATACACACACACACACACGAACGCGCGCGCGCACACACACACACACGCTGAAGTGTACAGAGCGGCAAACATTTTTAAACTTCTACCTACAACATTAGCGCAGTTTTAAAACCAACCAATGGGAGAGGGATAATTTAAAAAAAATCGATGAAATAAATGACAAAGTGACTTCACATTTATATATATATATATATATATATATATATATATATATATATATATATATCAACATACTGTTCATTATGCTGAAAAAAACGGAGTTTGGCATATAGACAGCAACTTTTGAACATGTCTAGATTACTGTTGTCCAGGGGTAGGCACATTTTTTGAGTCGCGGGCACTCGCGGGCATTACATTAGGCTCATAAATTTGACAGGACGGCCAGACGAACAGCAGAAAGATGGAGCGTTGACATGAGCTAATGTAAATTAAAGGTAACCGTCATAATCTGATGGACAAGTGCAGTTCTCAGTGGCATGGCGAGGGGGGGCAATGGGGCATCGTGCCCGGGGCGCTACTCACAAAGGGGCGCCAAATGGTATATTTTACATATAATATTATCTGATTTTCGGAGTAGGGGAGGGATGATAAAAAAGGTATTGTGCCCCGGGCGCGAATTAAGCTCTTTACACCACTGGCAGTGCTACACTATAAAACGAGTGGCAGGTTGCGGGCTGGATTAAACAGTCCAGCGGAGCGGGTTTGGCTCACGGGCTTAAATTTTTCCCATGGCTGCTCTAGTCAGTAAATTTGGAAATCTTACCTAGTGCGCAGGGAGGGAGGGAGGGGGAGTAGTGGGTTATATGCTCATGGGCTCCATTAGCTTTTCTCTTATGAGGAATGGTAGACTAGTCATCATAGATATAATATATCTATGCCTAGTCATATACATAAACAGCCTTGTTCCACTTCACTCTATGTGTGTGTATGTGTGTGTGTGTAAAAGTGCAAGCTTTCGTGCGTGCATGTTTGCGTTCTTGCGTGCGTGCGTGCTATCGTGTGTGTGTATGCGCATGCGTAAATGACATACGTTCCTATCACATCGCCCGTCAACATAATTTTAAAAAATATTTTGTTACATTTCACCGGAAAAATAAATAGTAATCACGCTGATTTTTTTTTTACAAAAAAACTCTAACTAAATTGCTTACAACGAGAACGTATTAGTGTAAGTATTTAACATATTTAGCGTGGTATGTAATGAAATTATCATCTAATGTATTATGGTCTTAGGGATAGGCAGTCTTGGACTTCCACAACCCAATTGGTGCCCCCTTTTTCGGAAGTTCTTTAATTTAATGTCACACGATAACAGTTTTGACAGAAAGCAGGGGCCAAAAATGTAAACAAAATATTGTGACGTCAGATTTGCTATCGTTAAGTCGTGTCAGCGCCACAAAAAACAACAACAACTACAACGTTAGAACACTTCTGCCTACACATGAAATCATTTGCATTACACTTTGAGAAAAGTTGGTTCTAAAATAATCCATTCGATCAGTGGTGCATAAGATGTAACGTGATATAATTAACATAATAATACTAATATTAAATAGTCATATACGGCATAATGATCTATTGTAAAGTTGCAGATTTCTACGAGCAGCATGACAAACTGCAAGTTTTATGTTTCAACTTTGCCGGGAATTCAAATTACAGTGTATTGGCTAGAGCGGTAATTCTTTATATATATATATATTTCTCCCGCCAAACATTTGTTCAAGCTGTCAGGTAAGCAAACATATAAGACACGGAGAACTTGGGTCCATTAAAGGAGACCTTCAAAAACTGTCTACTGTTTGTGTAAACAAACATGCTGGAGTAAAATGCAGAAACCGCCAATCGAGCCTGATTGCCGCACCAAGTCCAAAAATAGAACTGCTTCAACATGAGTGCAGTACATTGCTATATATGTCGGAATTACACACTACACCACAATTACATTACTACCACAATCACACACTGCAACACAATTACACACTACACCAATAATTACACACTACACCCAATCACACACTGCAACATAACTACACATTACAACACAATCACACCCAACACTACCATTCCCCACCAAAACACTCATCATGTGTCCAACAGTTATAAGAATCTCAAATGAACCTCTTCTTATATATTCAACGCCCAACAACTCCATAAATTGTCATTTAATTTCCAAAGATTTATTGTTTGAAAATGACCCATAGTAGAAATTACTGGTGAGCTAGATTTCACTTGACCAAATTTCAAGGTATTCAAGAGCACAAAATGGAAATCAGAAAAAAAATTCTTTTCAAGACGCAAAAATCGGCCGTTTTACCCCAATCATATAGGGAGGCTACGGGTAGAGGTTGGGCAAACGTTACGAATCATTGGCCACACTGGGCTCATTAATTGGGCCGGTGAATTGTCCTGGCCCAGCGAAGAATTGAGTATTGACGGCTTAGACCCAGTGGCGTACCTGCGGGGGCGGTATCGTGTGGTCCGCGCCGGCCGGCACTTTTGTATGCACTTTTGAGGGGGGGCGGGAAAAATGTATTGGCTAAATTGAAATGCGCTAAATGAGAGGCGGCAAAATCGTCTTCCGACCTGGGCGTCCTATTACCCACGCTACGCCACTGCATGAACCGAGATGAATTGAAGAGTAAACTTCAAACATAAAATACTAGTACTATTCTTCACACTGTTTTGGTGGCCTGCAGTGAAACCGTCTGGTGGGGGGACGGATTTGGCCTGCATTGTTAGCTTTTTCACGTGACCACCCTAAACATGAGAATCAGTTTAGAATGTTTACATTCTAGAAGTAGACGACCACTCAAAATTCATAAGCCTGCTCCCCGCCGTATGACAGTTCTTTTGGACCCTCTCTCTCTCTCTCTCTCTTTGAATTCTCTAAGTAAACTGCAGGCTGAGACTTAGATCTTCAAGCCTACTGTAGGATCTGACTTGATGGTGTCTTTAACATGTGGAAGGCCTTGCCATGGAGCCTTGATGGCCATGTAAACTTCGGACTGGTCCACCCTATAGGTCCGTTAGTCCAGGGCACTCGAAAAGCAAATGATCTACGGTGGACTTACTCCCACCCCGAGTCTATACCACTATCACGATGGTTCTCTTTATTGTTTAGATCTATTTTCTACATCTTACCCATAATTGTTGAAGCGTTGGTCCTTAAGAGGATAAGGACCTAAGTCAATGTTGCTTGTATGACTAGCTGATCACAATGCCATGGGGCTATCTCCTTTACTGAACCAAAGTTACGCTTACATTATAAGACCAAGTTAATTTCTTCATACTTCCTCTTACTCCTCCCTAACTCATGAATGCAAAGGATAATAATATGAAGCAGCAAATGTAAGTTTGATGATCTTCTAACATAAATGCCTTACTCAAAAGCGTAAAATGCTTTGCAAGGTCATATTGCAGAATGCCAAGGGCGGGAGGGAGAGAAAAGAATATTAATAAGGGAGCGTAATCTACGAATATTTATATATATTCATTAACTTATATTAGCTAAACTCCTTGAAGAAGTGTTGAGCTGTTACAATGTGCAGCCTCAACTTCAACATTAGCATTATCAGATTTTAACTCTACGGTTTAGCCATCTTTATAAATCACTGGTTTAACCACTTCTCATCTAGTTTTAACCATCTATACCAATCTATGGTTAAAGTTTAACCATCTTTTATAGGATCAGAGTTCCTCTAGGCCAGTGTTCTCTAAGATTTAATTTTACGGGCATTACTGGGGAGGCAAAGATTTTTGGTGGGGATATGCACCAGCACTGGGCTGATGACTATCAGGCAAACTTGCTTACATTTAACGAGAACACCTCAATTGTAGGATGATCAATGACCCAGTAAAAATCAATAGGGATTTGTTTTAAAAACTGGAGGAAATGGCGTCCCAGCATAGTTGGTGTCATCCCGAAAGTCCAGGGTGTGCCCCCTCTCTTACTACTTGCTCTGCAGTGTGGGCACCCTGTACCTAATGCTCCTCGGTGGCGCCCTGTTCTTTGCTGATCAACTGTGGCGTCACCCTTTGCTAATGTATCTGTACATGATGGCTCTCTGTAACACTGCTCTTCTTGGGTGGCAGGCTGGCCACTGCTCTGCATGGTGTCACCCTTTAACAAATAAGCGGTATGGTGGTACACACCTTTAATGAAAATATCTACAACATGATGGCACTCTTATTAATGCTCTGCATGATGGCACCCCGACTTACTGCTCTAAATGGTGGCACCCTATTATACACATATATCAGTGCTATCAATGCTTTACTTTGCTCTTCTTGGTAACACCCTAAGCTGCTGCTCTGCATGGTGTCTGCCCCCTCCCTCCCTCCCCGTCCAAAAAACTCATCAGACTTCCACACCATGACAATGGTACATATTTCGAATTTTCCTGCACTAGACCTGAGAGAATTTACTTTAAAATAATTAAACGATTAAAACGCCATTATTACTGTCTGTATTTCAGAAAGATACTGAAGCTATATTACTTTCCATTAAACCGAGTTTTTTAAGCTACGTCTCCCATTTCATGAAACCACGTGACTACATCCGTCCTTTTTTTTTAAGCGCGTTTACAAATAACTGCCACTGCTCTGCATGCTGGCACCCTGTGCTACTGCTCTCCGTACTGGCACCTTGAGCTAATGCCGCCGTATTACTCGTGTTTTTAACATGGTCGGTTACTGGAAAACCGGCTACACTGAGTTTTTCTGCATGAAATTTAGAGTTGTTCATTTTGGTGTCACCCCTAAAATTGTGTCACCCGGTAGGCTTGCACCTTATGCGTCCTCCCTTGTGACGCCACTGAGTAGTATTAAGGAAAATAGAGAAGAGGGTACACAGATGTCGAAAGTTTGCGGAAACATTTCTCTAGGTCGAGCGCTTGTGCGCGCGATATAAGTCACCGAGCGCGCGTACCAAAGATTACCACAAAACACACACATAAATATAGAGGCATATTTACTTGTCGCTCGCCCCTATCTTCTTAAATGAACTACCCTACTTTGCATATTAGAGTGCATATTCTAACGATAATGATGCCTAAAAGCAAAACTGATATCTATTTGGAGATTTTTTAAATGTTTCTCTACCATTGCGACTCAATACAGGTAATTATTATGAAGAGTGCCTGCTATTCTGGTCACTGCTAGCTAAGACCAGGGAGCCTGGCTACGATCAATTTAAAAAAAAGAGAGGGATAATATCAGCTACTTTACCCACGTTGATCAGAGATAGACGTTTGTTGCTGCAGCTGACCATATACTTATCTAACGCTGGCGCATATGCTATGGCTTTGATAACCATATGCTATCTTTGATAACTATATGTTCTCTTTGATAGCTGGTAAGCTATCTTTGATGATCTTTTTGCTGCCTATAATTATATATTATATTTGATGACCAGACGCTATATACAAAAACCATATGCTATCAGATTTCCACCATACTCTATGCGGTTACACTAATGACCATAGCTCGTTATCTCTTGATAGACATCCAAATTTTAGATCTTTGGATCTCGTATAGAAAAGATTTTAAGATATAAAAAGAAAAATATGCATCAGGTCGGTTGAATTTCATTGGACCAGGGGGAAAGAGGTCGGGTAATATTATCTGTCCGGATGTGCTTGATGGAACTAGTACTGCTTGATTAAATATTTGTCACACCTACCGTCACCCCTTTACCAGAACTGAAGTGACCCTTCAGGCGCAACGAGTGTTACAGCCATTTTCAGGAATTTACAGGTATTAATTGCCCCTTATTTATCCAGGCATTACAAATACGATCTACAATAAACATGGTCAGCTGATGTGTAGTCCCATGCTCATTTAGGCTTCCACGTAAAGTGTTTTAATTTCTGCCCGCAATAAAAAAATGTTTCAGAAAAGCAGACATGCCTATGTGATTCACATAATCAGCTCTCGAAGTTTTGTTTATATTATTTTAAATCCTTACCAGTTCCCGAGTTTTTGTTTTTATATTGATCATAATGATTGATCATTTCTTTAGTCTCGATTTTTTTATTATGTTTTTTTCCCTATGCTCATTAAAATTTAATAAAAAAAATAAAGTTTAATCAATATATTCAAGTTTTTATCAATAAGCAAGTGTTCTTATAAAGTTTGATCAATTAGTAAAGTGTTATCAACCTTCTTTGTTTGATCATCCCAGCCAAGTATCAATAAAGTTTTGTAACTAATAAGTTTGATCAATAAAACAAGAGTATTATCAATATTTAACGTTTGATCAATACTTAAAATGTAACATCAAGATAACTAAAGTTTTAATCGTAAATAAAGTTTTAATCAATACAATAAATTTTATTCAATAAACAATTATTTATCAACGCTTAAGTTTAATCAAAATAGAGAAGATAAGTATAAATTAAAAAGGTTAACTTCAATTCGATATCAAGTATCAAACAACATTCAAACTTGTCTAAAATATAAAGTAGCTATCTTATTAATGGCGTAAGTACTATATCTGGAAGGCGTGGCTTCAAATAATCTATGGCGTCCCTAAGGTGCAGTGGTTTGCAGATTAAGAGCTGGCGCTATCAAAATAAAAAAATCCTCAATGGCGTCATTTTTCGAAATGGAGTGCTGTAACATTGCATTAATACACCTAAATAAAACTATAAAGTGATTAATTTTTTTATTTTCAGTGCATTTTTATAAAAACTTTTTTAATGCTTTGTTTT
>JAGDYQ010000012.1:2875278-3003624 GCA_021962125.1 Bulinus truncatus
ATGGGTGCTGGGGATTTCAAAACTGCCACTGCTTTTACAAAATGGGTTCTAGTTTCTGAGATATTGGACATCCTTCAAAAGTATGATTGTACTCTTTGTGTAAAACAAATGCAATACGTTTGGTGTCTGCTGTTTTATTTAACTGAAATTCCAAGTTATAACTTGGTTTATTTTTTTTCTCTTTATAGCTGCTTTCTAAAGACATCATGAGTTCATCATGAAGATGCTGCAAAAAATAATCCGAATGTATTCTGTTACATCTAAGTGGAGAATACACATGATTGAAAAGCAAAGAAGAAATACCAACTGACTTTGTGTAGCAGGCATATTTGGCCATTTCGGTGTGAAGCTGGAATACCAAGACAAAGTCTTGGGTTCCCGGCTAAGGTCTGCAAAAACTGCGTGGAGAAGCCTACGCCGGCAGTGGGACAAATAGTGAGAAGAAAAGTCTACGTTTCGGTGTACAAATGATATGGCGAGAGCCGAAAGACCATTTTGGTGATTGTTATTTTTGTATTGTGAATGTTAAAGGCTTCAATCGCCACAAGAAATCTAAGTGGGGTTATCCTGATCTTGAATCTGCAATGGTATCAATTCCACATAGCAGTGAAGTTCCTATATCCAGTGTTTACTGGATTATTGGAGCTTTCACCACGACTCCGACGAGGGGCAAGATCTGGAGTTTTTTGGCAGGGTGAAAACAGTAGAAGCGATTACGAAGGAAGTTCTTCAACCCTCAAACATTCAGCCAAGAAGAACTCAATAACCTAATACGAGACCTAAATCTGTCCAAAGCTGTATCTGAGCTTTCAGTGTCCAGGCTCAATTAAAGAAATTTTCTCAAACCAGAAGCTAAAATAACATTTTATCGGAAAAGAGGGAAGATTTTCTTCTACAATATTTAAGTTTACTGTAATGACACCCTGACTTCCGCTCCAATGGGACTACAAGACTACAATTCCGAAGACTGGCGTCTTTTATAGACAGTTCCATCACAAGCTTGAAATGTGTTCCAACAAAATGGTAACCGATATGCAGTATCTTCTTCCCATTGCTCACTCAACAAATTACTTAAAGAAGAGTATGAGAATATCAAAACAGTATTGCAGAAAGTCCGTTATTATGAGCATCATCAGTAATAAATTTGTGTGTTGATCTTTAAAAATGGTAAACTTCTTGTTGGGCAGTTGTCAGGATACACAAAATACCCATGCTTCATGTGCCTTTTGGATAGTGGTAGGGCAAGCAAGATCATCATTGGACAAGAGTAACATGGCCTGCAAGGGAAACCATGACTGTAGACAAAAATAAGATCATTCTCCCACCGCTTTATATCAAATTAGGTTTAATGAAACAATTTGTTAAGGCTTTGGACAAATCTGGCAAATGCTTCGGGCAGGTTTTTGCAGATCATTCCCCGATTGGAGCATGGAGAAGCTGAAAGCTGCATTTTTGACGGTCCTCAGATTCGGGAAACTCATCAACGATCGACATTATACAAATTTCATGGACTTCACCAGCTTCTTCTATGGAACAGTTTTGTTTCAGTTGTCAGAACTTCTTAGGTTAACAGAGCATAGAATTATGAAGAACTGGTGCAAGATATGCTCGCTAACTTCAGAAACATTGGAGCAAATTGAGCATCAGTACATTACCTGCACAGTCATTTAGATAAATTTCCAGGTAACCTTGGGGACTTCAGTGAGGAACAAGGCGAGAGGTTCCATCAGGATATGATGGTGATGGAGAGAGATATCAAGGAGATGGGACGTACATGTGATGGCTGACTGTTGGAGCCTCCAGCACCTGTGCATCAACGACACATACAAAAGAAAGGAAGTCGAGCAAATAGCGATTTGCTAAAGCATTACTATAGACAATTAACATATTAATTAATTAGACATAATTAGTTTTTCAAATGAAAATGTTTTCTTCTATAACACTATTACACATATTTTTGAACAAATTTCTGCATGACTATTAACAGTTTCACTACTTGCATTGGATATACTATTATACTTCATGCAATTCTTGACAAATTCCAAACACGGTGCCACACATTGACTGAGTAATTTTAATTATCTCGTAAAATAGAGCCAATCTAGCAAAAGCACTTACATATTCTAAATCAGCATGGTTGACTTTGTATAAAATGATTCAAATATCGCAGCAGCGATCACTGTTTACCAGGTGCAATCCAGTACTGGCATGACAAGCCGGCAAGTCAAGTTGAATGGCACGCCTAACCTGGCCAGGCTAGTTACAAAATGTTCATTTCTAAACTATGTGTTTTATTTATCTGAAACTATATCTGCATATTTTTTTTTTTCAAGTTAAATTGAATACGTGGCTATAATTTCTGCTTTTAATAGAAGGGGCGAAATTGTTTGGTGTTCGTAAGACATATCGTGTACAATCTAATTACTTTATATGAGTTGTAAGAAAATAATTACAGTAATTTATATATTTTTAAATGATGATTGTGAACATCCATAAACAAAACAGTTCTGAGGGAAATATACTTCTCATGCGACATTTGATACCAAGGACTAAGAGTAGGAGTTGAGGATTTAGAAAAGGTGCCACAAATTTGGGATACAAAGCTATAACATCATTCTTTTACAAGACACACATGATTTAAATCGTGAGCCAATTGTTCATGTGACTTATTTATCGCCTCTACATCAATACAATCAAAGATAATATCGATACATATACATATAATAATACATGAATCTGTAGCAGAAAAATCAGCATGTAGCTCGGGGCCCGCAAGGAAGGCTGAACTCCTAATGCTATCTGCCTACTTAGCTATATGCACAGCCCATTAGAATACACATATTAACATCGGGACACAAAGAATGAAAAATACTTAGAGTATAACTGTAGAAAAACAAAAACACTTCAGAGTTTAAAACTTAATAGAAACACTCACACAAACTGTTTAAATTTGAGTCAAGGATGTATGACAATATCAAGGTTGAAAACATTCTTTGAAGTTTAATGGAAAAACACACCATGCGTCAACTGTGAAAGTCTAAATAAAATACTTCCTAACACTCTTCTTTAAGAAAGAAAAACTACATGTACTATGCCTACAGATGAACAGTGGATTTCCCCCCCCCCCTAAGTTTTATATTTAAAAGTGAAAGTAAGTAAAGAATGTAGGATAAACTAGGGATTCATCTCTTAATGTCACCAATTATTAAAATAAAACAATCAAAACAATCTTCAAAGATGTCTCAATTAATATAATTAGACCAATGGTCCCAATGGATGAAATAAACTAAACAAAACATAATACGTTAGGAGATATTTTGGATAAATAAACCAAGTGAGCGTGAGACAGACAAATAAGATATAGACAGACAATAAGATATAGATAGACAATAAGATTATCTTGTTTTACTGTAGAAGAAAATTATGTGGTAGATTTACGCCCCATGTCCACTACCCTCAACATGCCCCCTTCCCATCAACATGTCCACTACCCTCAACATGCCTGCCAACTATCCTCAACTAACATGCCCACTAGCCTCAACCAACATACCCCTCCCTCAACATACCCCCTCCCTCAACATGCCCACTACCCTAAACTTGCCCACTGCCAACTATCCTCAACCAACATGCCATCTGCCCTCAACATACCCTCTGCCGCATTTACCCCTCCCTTCAACATACCCTCTACCGCATTTGCCCTTCCCTTCAACATACCCTCTACCCACATTTACCCCTCCCTCAACATACCCTCTACCCTCAACGCTACCCCCTCCCTCAACATGCCCACTAGCCTCAACATGCCCACTAGCCTCTATGACATACCCACTAGCCTCAACATGCCCACTAGCCTCAACATGCCCACTACCCTCAACATACCCACTAGCCTCAACATGCCCACTAGCCTCAACATGCCCACTACCTCAACATACCCACTAGCCTCAACATGCCCCTACCCTCAACATACCCCCTCCCCTCAACATGCCCACATAACAGGAAACCTCTTCACCAATACAAACGTATTTCAACTTTACTCGGTATAAACAAAGTTCTCATAAAAGTTCAATGTTTACAGTGTCGACATCTCCAGTTAGAAATAGAAATCCTTTGAGAAAATAAAATGGTTACTTTATTTTAGCACAAACTATGTTTTAAAGTTGTAGAGAAAAATAAAATGTTCGCTCCTGGTGACATGTATGTCACTTTAGTCACACCAGTAAATGTCAAATGTCACCAGCAGAAATTTAACCAGTCGACCAATTCCAGGAGATACTTTGGGACACTTAAATGGTGTCATTTGACATTGTGTTTGATATATTAGCTGGATAAGTACTGGTGTGTGTGTGTGCGTGTGTATTTGTGTGTGTTTGTTTGTATGAGAGAGAAAAAAAGAGAAAGAGAGTGGGGGGGGGGAGGGGGGAGGAAGAGCAAATCGGAGAAGATAACAGAAAGATATATATTGGTATAAACAAAAACTTACAGAGATATTGGGGGAGGGGCTAAGGCAGAGACCAACAGAGTTCTGGAGGCCCTTGGCAAAAAGTTCCTAACGGGGCCCAGCTGTTACCAAGTTTAATAGGAATTAAAACTGGAAGTGCAACCAAGGCCATCGAGTAGATTGCCTTTTTATAAGAACGGCTCTATGTTGAGACTAGGTATACACATAGATATGTTGAGACTAGGTATACACATAACTATGTTGAGACTAGGTATACACATAACTATGTTGAGACTAGGTATACACATAGATATGTTGAGACTAGGTATACACATAACTATGTTGAGACTAGGTATACACATAACTATGTTGAGACTAGGTATACACATAGATATGTTGAGACTAGGTATACACATAGATATGTTGAGACAATGTATACACATAGATATGTTGAGGCTACGTATACACATAGATATGTTGAGATTAGGTATACACATAGATATGTTGACACTAGGTATACACATAGATATGTTGAGACTAGGTATACACATAGATATGTTGAGGCTACGTATACACATAGATATGTAGAGACTAGGTATACACATAACTATGTTGAGACTAGGTATACACACAACTATGTTGAAGTAGGTATACACACCAATACCTATACAGCAACAATAGTCGTGCCATAAAAGATAAACTAACAATTTAACAAGACATATTTCAGTTCGACATTAAAACAACGTGGATGAGCTATAAACAACACGAGATGAACGATTACCGCCTGAATACATGACTAGACTCCCCCCATTTACACTGTCCTGCTTACTGCATGCAGGTCCTCCCACTCAAAGTGTCCCCCTCCCCCTCCACCCCCTTAAAAAGACAGCCAAACAATAAGATAAGCCACAAGTACTAAAAATTAAAATATAATGACACTGATGATTGTGAACAATATTCTGCGGTGCAATAACCACAACTTCATATAAAAAAAACAACAAAATGTTCAAGCACTTACCTGTAATAATGTCTATCTGTCTGTGCCTGCTGGGACGAATGACACGTCTGATCCACTGCTAAACAAACGCCGGTAATGTGACGAGTGACAATCCAGTGGGGAAAAAAAAAGTCCCCTTCCCCCCCCCTTTCTCCCATTCCCCCCAGGTCCCGGTTTCCCCAAGTTCAGTGTCACACCGGTGAAACCCGTTTGACTCGTTTTTCCAAAAAGGACCAACATACACACACACACACACGAACGCGCGCGCGCGCACACACACACACCGCTGAAGTGTACGAGCGGCAAACATTTTTAAACTTCTACCTACAACATTAGCGCAGTTTTAAAACCAACCACTGGGAGAGGGATAATTTAAAAAAAATCGATGAAATAAATGACAAACGACTTCGCACATTTATATATATATATATATATATATATATATATATATATATATTATATATCAACATACTGTTCATTATGCTGAAAAAAAACGGAGTTTGGCATATAGACAGCAACTTTTGAACATGTCTAGATTACTGTTGTCCAGGGGTAGGCACATTTTTTGAGTCGCGGGCACTCGCGGGCCACATTGGGCTCATAAATTTGACAGGACGGCCAGACGAACAGCAGAAAGATGGAGCGTTGACATGAGCTAATGTAAATTAAAGGTAACCGTCATAATCTGATGGACAAGTGCAGTTCTCAGTGGCATGGCGAGGGGGGGCAATGGGGCATCGTGCCCGGGGCGCTACTCACAAAGGGGCGCCAAATGGTATATTTTACATATAATATTATCTGATTTTCGAATTGGGGGGGGGGAGGGATGATAAAAAGGTATTGTGCCCCGGGCGCGAATTAAGCTCTTTACACCACTGGCAGTGCTACACTATAAAACGAGTGGCAGGTTGCGGGCTGGATTAAACAGTCCAGCGGAGCGGGTTTGGCTCACGGGCTTAAATTTTCCCATGGCTGCTCTAGTCAGTAAATTTGGAAATCTTACTTATTGCGCAGGGAGGGAGGGAGGGAGTAGTGGGTTATATGCTCATGGGCTCCATTAAGCTTTTCTCTTATGAGGAATGGTACTAGTCATCATAGATATAATATATCTATGCTAGTCATATACATAAACAGCCTTGTCCCACTTCCTCTATGTGTGTGTATGTGTGTGTGTGTGCGCGTGCTTTCGTGCGTGCATGTTTGCGTTCTTGCGTGCGTGCGTGCTATCGTGTGTGTGTATGCGCATGCGTAAATGACATACGTTCTATCATCGCACGTCAACATAATTTTAAAAAAAATATTTTGTTACATTTCACCGGAAAAATAAATGTAATCACGCTGATTTTTTTTTTACAAAACTCTAACTAAATTACTTACAACGAGAACGTATTAGTGTAAGTATTTAACATATTTAGCGTGGTATGTAATGAAATTATCATCTAATGTATTATGGTCTTAGGATAGGCAGTCTTGGACTTCCACAACCCAATTTGCCCCCTTTTCGGAAGTTCTTTTAATTTAATGTCACACGATAACAGTTTTGACAGAAAGAGGGGCCAAAAATGTAAACAAAATATTGTGACGTCAGATTTGCTATCGTTAAGTCGTGTCAGCGCCACAAAAAACAACAACAACTACAACGTTAGAACACTTCTGCCTACACATGAAATCATTTGCATTACACTTTGAGAAAAGTTGGTTCTAAAATAATCCATTCGATCAGTGGTGCATAAGATGTAACGTGATATAATTAACATAATAATACTAATATTAAATAGTCATATACGGCATAATGATCTATTGTAAAGTTGCAGATTTCTACGAGCAGCATGACAAACTGCAAGTTTTATGTTTCAACTTGCGGGAATTCAAATTACAGTGTATTGGCTAGAGCGGTAATTCTTTATATATATATATATTTCTCCCGCCATTTATTTGTTCAAGCGCTGTCAGGTAAGCAAACATAAGACACGGAGAACTTGGGTCCATTAAAGGAGACCTTCAAAACTGTCTACTGTTTGTGTAAACAAACATGCTGGAGTAAAATGCAGAAACCACCAATCGAGCCTGATTGCCGCACCAAGTCCAAAAATAGAACACCTTCAACATGAGTGCAGTACAGTGCTATATATGTCGGAATTACACACTACACCACAATTACATTACTACACCACAATCACACACTGCAACATAATTACACACTACACCACAATTACACACTACACCACAATCACACACTGCAACATAACTACACATTACAACACAATCACACACAACACCACAATTACACACCAAAACACTCATCATGTGTCCAACAGTTATAAGAATCTCAAATGAACCTCTTCTTATATATTCAACGCCCAACAACTCCATAAATTGTCATTTAATTTCCAAAGATTTATTGTTTGAAAATACTTATAGTAGAAATTACTGGTGAACTGGTCAACTTGACCAAATTTCGGGTATTCAGAGCATAAAATGGAAATCAGAAAAAAAAATTCTTTTTCAAGACATAAAAATCGGCCGTTTTAATCATATAGGGGCTAGGGTAGGGGTGGGCAAACGTTACGAATCGCTGGCCACACTGGGCTCATTAATTGGGCCGGTGGGCCTGGCCAAGCGAAGAATTGAGTATTGACATGAACCCAGTGGCGTACCTGGGGGGGGGGGCGGTATGTGTGGTCCGCACCGGCCGGCACTTTTTATTACTTTTTAGGGGGGGGGAGGGGGCGGCAAAAATGTATAGATTAAATTGAAATACCTAAATGAGAGGGCGGCAAAATCGTCTTCCACCTGGGCGGCCGATACCCACGCTACGCCACTGCATGAACCGAGATAAATTGAAGGTAAACTTCAAACATAAAATACTAGTTCTGTGCTTCACACTGTTTGGTGGCCCGGAGTAAACCGTCTGGTGGGGGGACGGATTTGGCCCGTGGTAGTTTTCTCACGTGACCACCTAACCCTTAGAATGTTTAGAATGTTTACGTTCCTAGGGCCAAAGACGACCACTAGAAATTCATGGGCCATGCCCCCCACCGTCCGACAGTTACTTTGGACCCTCTCTCTCTCTCTCTCTCTCTTTGAACTCTCTCAGTAAACTGCGGGCTGAGACTTAGTCCTTTAGAGCCTGTGAGATCAGACTTGCTGTGTCTCTCAACATCTGGAGACTGCCATAGAGCCCGATGGCCAGCAAGCTTCCGGACTGGTCCACCCTGTGGTCCGCCAGTCCGGGGCACTCGAAAAGCAAATGATCTACGGTGGACCCACTCTACCCACACGAGTCTCTGCCACTATCACGATAGTTTATCTTTTTATTGTTTAAATCTATTTTCTACATCTTACCATAATTGTAGCAGCGTTGGATGTAGAGGATAAGGATAACTGGATGGAGCGTGTAACCAGCTGCACACAATGCGGGGCTATCTACTTCACTGAACCAAAGTTACCTTAAAATTATAAGACAAAGTTAATTTCTTCATATTCCTATTACACTCATTAAATCTGACTGCAAAGGATAATAATATAGAAACAACAAATATTGCGATTGATAATATATAACATAAATGCGTATAAAAGCGAAAATGTTTTATAAAAAAGTCATGTTTAGCAGAATGCCAAAAAGGGGGCGGGAGGGGGGGGGGAGAGAAGAGAATATTAATAAGGGACATAATCCGAATATTTATATATACTTATTAACTTATATTAGCTAGCTCCCTTGAAAAGTGTTGAAGCTGTGCAGTGTGCATACTCAACCCATTGACATAATCTGATTTAACTCTACGGTTTAACCATCTTTATAAATCTACGGTTTAACCATCTTTATAAATCTACGGTTTAACCATCTTTATAAATCTATGGTTAAAGTTTAACCATCTTTACACAGGATCAGAGTTCCCTCTAGGCCAGTGTTTCTCAAAGTGTGGTACGGGCACTCCTGGGGGGGGGGCAAAGATTTTTTTGGCGGGGATACGCACCACACCGGGCTGAGACTATCAGGCAAACGTGCCCGTCTAACGAGAACACACTCAACTGTGGGACGTCCGTGACCGTAAAAAACAATAGGAATTTGTTTTAAAAACTGGAGGCAGTGGCGTCACCATGGTTGGTGTCATCCCGAAAATTCAGGGTGTCACCCCCCTCTCTTGCTAACGCTCTGCATGGTGGCACCCTGTGCTACTGCTCCTCTTGGTGGCACCCTGTGCTACTGCTCTTCATGGCGTCACCCTTTGCTAATGCTCTGCATGGTGGCACCCTGTGCTACTGCTCTTCTTGGTGGCACCCTAGCTACTGCTCTGCATGGTGTCACCCTTTGCTAATGCGCGGTATGGTGGTACCCTTTGCTAATGCTCTGCATGATGGCACTCTTGTTAATGCTCTGCATGATGGCACCCTTGCTACTGCTCTGCATGGTGGCACCCTGTGCTACTGCTCTGCATGGTGGCACCCTGTGCTACTGCTCTTCTTGGTGGCACCCTAGCTACTGCTCTGCATGGTGTCACCACCCCCCTCCCTCCCTCCCCGTCCACCTCCTCAAGACTTCCACCATGAGCAATGGTACATATTTCGAATTTTCCTGCACTAGACCTGAGAGAATTTACTTTAAAATAATTAAGCGATAAAACGACAGTATTACTGTCTGTATTTCAGAAAGATGTAGGCTATATTACTTTCATTAAACCGAGTTTTTTTAAACTACGTCTCCCATTTCATGAAACCACGTGACTACATCCGTCCTTTTTTTTTTTAGCGCGTTTACAAATAACTGCCACTGCTCTGCATGCTGGCACCCTGTGCTACTGCTCTCCGTACTGGCACCTTGAGCTAATGCCGCCGTATTACTCGTGTTTTTAACTATGATCGGTTATAAAACCGGCTACACTGAGTTTTTCTGCTATGAAATTTAGAATTGTTCATTTTGGTGTCACCCCTAAAATTGTGTCACCCGGTACAGCTTGCACCTTATGCATCCCCTCCCCTTGTGACGCCACTGAGTAGTATAAGGAAAATAGAGAAGAGGGTACACAGATGTCGAAAGTTTGGGAAACACTGCTCTAGGTCGTGTGCTTGTGCGCGCGCATATAAGTCACCGAGCGCGCGTACAAAGATTACCACAAAGCACACACACATAAATATAGAGGCATATTTACTTGTCGCTCGCTATCTTCTTAAATGAACACCCTACTTTGCATATTAGAGTGCATATTTAACGATAATAATTAAAAACAAAACTGATATCTATTTGGAATTTTTTTTTAAATGTTTCTCTACCATTGCGACTCATAATACAGGTAATTATTATGAAGAGTGCCTGCTATTCTGGTCACTGCTGGCTAAGACCAGGGAGCCTGGCTACGATCAATTTAAAAAAAAGGGGGGGGGATAATATCGGCTACTTTAACGTTGATCAGAGATAGACGTTTGTTGCTGCAGCTGACCATATGCTATCTTTCATGACCATATGCTATCTTTGATAACTATATGCTATCTTTGATAACTATATGTTATCTTTGATAACTGTATGCTATCTTTGGTGATCTTTTGCTGCCTATAATTATATGCTATATTTGATGACCAGACGCTATATACAAAAACCATATGCTATCTATGACGATCATACTCTATGCGGTTACACTAATGATAGTATGATATCTCTTGATGGAGATCCGTTTTTTTTAGATCTTTGGATGTCATTAGCAGAGATTTTAAGACATGTAAGGGCCCGTAGGCAACAGATTAGATTGGAATTAGTATTGGACCCGGGGGGGGGGGGAAGAGGTCGATAATGTGTCTGTCCGGATGTGCTTGATGGAACTAGTCCAGCGATTAAATATTGTCCGCACTACGTCCCTGCCACGCCCGGAACTGAAGTGACCCTTGGAGGCGCAACGAGGTAACCTACCTTGCTGGGGCTGCAGGTATTAATTTGTGCCTTAACTGTCCAGGCATTACAACCCCGATCTCCAATAAATAACGGTCAGCTGATAACAGTCTATGTCATTTTAGGCTTACACATCGAGTGTTTTAATTTCTACAGCAATAAAAAAATGTTTTGAAAAACAGACATACCTGTGAATTCGCATATAATCAGCTCTCGAAGTTTGTTCGTATTTACTAATCATACCAGTTCCGAGTTTTTGTTTTTTTATATTAGTCATAATGATTGATCTGTTTCTTTGTCTCGATTTTTATACTATGTTTTATACTATATACTAAATAAAGTTTAATAAAAAAAATAAAGTTTAATCAACAAATAAAGTTTTTATCAATAAACAAAGTGTTGTCAACCCATAAAGTTTGATCAATAAACAAAGTGTTATCAATAACTAACGTTTGATCAATAAACAAAGTGTTATCAATAAAGTTTTATCAATAACTAAAGTTTGATCAATAAACAAAGTGTTATCAATAACTAACGTTTGATCAATAAGCAAAGTGTTATCAATAACTAAAGTTTAATCAATAAATAAAGTTTAATCAATAAATAAAGTTTTATCAATAAACAAAGTGTTATCAATAACTTAAGTTAAATCAATAGAGAAGATAAGTATCAATAAAAAAGGTTAACTTCGATTCGATATGAAATGTAAACAACATTCAAAACTTATCTCACATATAAAGTAGCTATCTTGTCGGCGTCCGTCCTGTATGGGAAAGCCGTCGCTATAAATAATCTATGACGTCCCGATGGTACATTTTTTTTTTTTTTTGCAGAATGGGAGCACGGCGCTATAAATACAAAAAAAATCCTCAATGACGTCATTTCCCGATGGGTGCTGTATCGTGCGTTCGTACTGCAAAATGGCATTATAAAGTAGTTATTTTTTTTTATTTTTCAGTGCATTTTTATAAAAACTTTTTTTAATGCTTTGTTTTGATTTTAACATTGATAGAATTAAGGGCAAAACGTAACGGGTGAGATAAATTAGCACCCATATCTTTACCTAATGGTGTTTAGTTTGGTTTGGTTTGATTTGTTGGTTTGCTTTGGTTGATTTTGTTGGTTTGGTTTGGTAGGTTGGTTGGTTTGTTTGGTTGGTTATTTGGTTTGGTTTGGTTGGCTAGCGTTGACGGGTAAAACGTAATTTGTGACGTATAAAATGTAGGTCATTTCTGCACATTAGGAAGGTGGCATACATCAGCACCAAATTAACCTAATCAATCGTATTTAAAAATTCAGTAGTTAAATTGATTTCCAGATGGCACAATTTATCTATAAATAAAAAATAATAATTCTGCACTTGGAATTCCGTGTTAATAATTACTATTAAAGAAGACAGTAAGACAAAATTTGCGCACAATACATTTGCAGCGGAAATGTTTGTGCTGGATGATTTCACGATGGCATCGAGCCATGCTTTAGATGCAATTGGTAGATCACTAAGAGATGTTGCTCAAACCATAGATATATAAGGCTCAAACCGGCTATTTACTAAGTTTTTTGTTATGCACTTGGAATTCCGTGTTAATAATTCCTATTAATTCTCATATTAAACATTTTATGGAGATAAAACCTTTAGTTGCGAATGCAACGGGCAACTACTAGTCTATTATAAAATGTTTATTTTTAGCTGCCCTGGTTACATACTTTTTAAAAGCAGCCTTAATCCTGAGGCCCAATGGGAACGTCCTAAACTAGTGGGAAAACCGCTGATGATGTGGATACAATTTTGTGGGCCTATCTAATCAGTACTCATCTTGAGTAGACCCCTCAGCCGGCGCCGCGCGCCGGCTACGCCTCCGAATTTTCGTCCGCCGTAAATCCGCCGGAACATATGCTTCACACCTCATTAGCCGACGTATTTCGTTCGCCGTTATATTAACTGTCGCATTACTTAATCTTATTGCACATGACCTTGCTGACCATATCAGCTCTGTCTTGAAAAGCTTTTCTTTTGATCACAAATTACTAGCTGCCATGATGGTGCTGCAGTTATGATAAAGACTTCAAAATTTTTGAAGGTTGACTCTTATAAGCACTTTACAGCACACGTATTGCACCTTAATACTACCGACAGCATCAATAAAAATGAAGACGTTCTGCAGATGGTGCAAAAAGTGCCGCAACATCGTAACTGCACTTCATTTCAAGACCGCAATTATAGAAGACGATGCAGCATTCACAGAGGATAAAGAAATGATAAAGACCCTGAAAGAAGGCATGTCTTCAGTGTGTATATTGCTTGTTGTAGATGATCAGCTAGTGCATCAATAATGGATGCCTCTGATAGCAGCACTAACGCCATCAATGTCAGTCATAGACACAATGATAAGTCAGTGAAGGCATCATGTCCAACGTGTTGAAATTCAACATTGATGATGATTCAGTCTATATTTGACTTGAAAAGAGAGGTTCAAAATACTCTCAAGCGTAATGGTCTAGTTGATAGTTGTCTCCATGAAGATGAAATTGACTTTTTAAGTGAACTCGTTACCTTTCTGAAATCATTTCAAGACAACTGATCTCTTCAGCTTTTCAATGTCAACCTTATCAACTATTCCAGAAGTGATAAGGCACACAAGAAAGATCTGCACTGCATCAAATGCTGATGAGGACAAAATACGAATGATCAAGCTATCAGCTATCAACCAGCTTGACCATCGATTTCCTGTAAATGATCAGATTAAGCTGCATCAGCTGCTTGATCCAAATTTCAAATCATTGATTCCACGGTCAGAAGCAACCACAATTCTGGAGAACGCAATACAGCCAGCAATGACCCGTGGATTCATCATGTCTAAAGCTGATGTGTCGCATTCGCAGCTAGTCAGTGAACATGTTTCTGAAGAAACCCGATGTAAGCGATTGCGAATGGAGCTGATGAATGAGCTGAGAACTGAGCAGTCACTAGACGATTGTACTAATAAGGTATTCTATGTTAATTTATGGCATTGAAACAGTTTTCGTTTTATTTCGCTCTCAATAGACCGGTCAGTTTGAAGTAAAATATTTAAAAATACATATACTGTGCACTATAATGAAATGTTTTATAAACTAGCAGTTAGTACTGTTGTGTTTTAATTTTTTGAACATTTATTTCAGATGGCAGTGGAAATTGCAACCTATTTGACGGCGCCTGTTTTTCAGTTTCATGTCCTTGCTTTCTGGCATAGCAGTGTTGCATCATCCTCGTATCCACAACTTACTCAACTGGCTCGTCTTCACCTATCATCAGCATCATATGTACCAGTGGAGTGCATGTTTTGGTTACTGGTTTGATAATAAACAGCAAACGATCAAGTCTAACAGCTGATAAACTACATCACGTTTGTTTTATTCATGACAATTATAAACTGATATTTTAAGTGCTTATTAAGGTATTGAGAGACAGAAACTGAATGATTGGAATGTACTCGACGTACTGTATTAGTAGGACAGCATATACAACTGTTTATTTCTGTTGTTTTAAATAATAAAACTTTTCCCCAAGTATTGTAAAATTGTTTTATTGCTGAAGTTTTATCAATTCAATATTGTCTAGGCGTCATTCGAATTTTAGCCAAATATTTCGTAATCTGCCAAAAATCAGCCGAAAATCAGCCGCAAATGTCAATTGACTCAATTTACGGTCAAATTCGGCTAAGCCGGCTATCAGCCGAAAAATTATGTCAGCCAGCCGAAACTTTAAAAAAAATTCGGCTGGCAGGTATAATCTTGGGTCATTATTTGAAAGTAGAAAGAGAGGGAGAGAGAGACAGAGAGAGAGAGAGAGAGAGAAAGAGAGAGAGAGAGAGAGAGAGAGAGAGAGATAGAGAGAGAGAGAGAGAGGAAGGAGGGAAGAGAAAACGTCCAGTAATTACAAATTTACATCCACTCATTTCCCAGAGCACATTTCTCTCATAGCTTAGTTTATATTATATTATCCTAGCAACTAGGTCAAGGTCTGAAGGTCAAGAGGAATGTTAAACAGCTGTTCAAGTCTGGAGTTATTTGGTAACCACTCCCGAGACGTGCCATTAAATGACTGAATGAAATTGGGGAATAAATTGCCGAAACGTTCATATACAAAGAGATGCACCATTTCTGGTGCATTTCGTTAATTAGAGTTTCCATTTTAATTTTTTTTATTATAATTTTTTTATTTTTTTTTATAGTTTTTTAATGTATAAAAATGGTTAAAATAATAAAAAAAAACATGTTAAAATTTAAAAAATATGAAATTTTATAAATTTCTCGAAGCACATGTGGAATAACTCGACTCGAAAATCTTTGTTCCTTGCTCGAAAATAAGCTCTAGTAACATCAAAATGATACTAAAATGTCTGTTAAAGATTCCTCTTTCGAATGGATTACTGATGAAGACTATTTTTGGTCAGAAAAGAAAAATATTGCTCTAAACGTTCAACATGCTTCTTATCCGACTTGGTTAGTTTTTTGCCTAACGGGCTAACGGAATTTTTTTTTTACATTTCAATGTATTTTTACAATCGCACTTGTTAGAAGACCAAACGTGAACATGACATATATAAATTTTATTTTTTTTTCAGAATTTTTTTTTCAGGATTAGGGATAGGGTTAGGGTTAGGGATAGGGTTAGGGATAGGGTTAGGGTTAGGGTGTGGAGCAATATTATCTGCGGCTGGTACACGAAGTAAAAAAAATACGAAGACCAAACGTTTGGTCATGTAACAAGTGCCTTTTACAATTTAGAAGTGGAAATTAATAGTTCTGGATATATTTTATATTATATGGTCTAATTTTATGATTATTTCAATAGTTAATATGTGTTATATTTCACATTTTGGCCTAAAAAATAAAAAAAATAATTGATGCCTATTTTTTACATCAGCTTGTTTACATAATCAGCTGATTGACTAGCTTTGTTTATTAAATCAATACCTACTTATAGCCATCATGCTACAAATTATTACTTGTTCACCCCTATACAGTTTCTAATTAACTAATAATTTATTTTAGGTTTATATATAAATATAAGTATATTTTTTTTTTATTTCAGTATAAGCAATGTACACTTGTCCCTTGCTGAGGGTATGTACAGATTTTGGACCCTCAGATAAGATTCCCACATTCAGACAATCCTGCAAAGCCTGGGCTGCATATCTTAGACACAAAGCCACAAGAAAAAGATATAATGCTAACTACAACAATTTGTATTCATTATTTAAATAACAAAATAATAGTGTTCTCTAAGTAAAATTGAAATGAGATGAACTTTTTGAAATGATACTAGTCATCTGCATTTTTCCCCTCTGCTTTTCGATTTTTTACAGATATTCAGATTCTAATTGACAGTTTAGGTTTATATATAAATATAAGTTATATCTATTTTTTTTATTTCAGTATAAACAATGTTCACAAGTCCCTTGCTTATGGTATGATTCTACAGATTTTGTACCCTCAGAAAAGATTCCCTTATTCAGACCATCCTGAAAGCCTGGGCAGCATATCTTAGACACAACAGCCACAAGAAAAAGATATAAAACTTACTAAAACAGGTTAGTATACATTATTTAAATAGACAAAAAAATAGTGTTCTAGTAAAATTGAAATGAAATGAAGTTTTTGAAATCATTTGCATATTTCCTCTCTGCTTTTTATTTATTATAAGACATTAAGATTTCTTTGACAGCACAGATTATCCTGTAGCAATTCTTATTTGTACACATTTTGCATTTATAGTTTATGTATTATATATATATATATATATATATATATATATACATATATATATAAATATAAACTATATATATGTGAATTACTATCTTTTGTGTATGATTATCTAATGAATTGATTTTTTTTTTTATTTTAGGTACATTTTTCAAACTATTTTGCACTCAAAGACCTGATGCCATATATTTGTGACAACACCAACAACTAGGCTGTACAGATGATGAACAGCGAGAAATCTGTTTCAATATTGGATATGCCTAAAACTCACATGGGAGGAAAAGAATGGATGTTAGTAGGTTCTAGTTATGGGTTTATGTATAATCATGAGGCTTATACTGGGAAGGAAAAAAGATAAAAGTAAGAATGCTCAGAATTGGTTAGCTTATAATGTAGCAATGGGATTGTGTAAATCTATTGTGGGATTATGGTATAGGATTTATGTGGATACTATTTTTGGAACTATTGAAACAGAAAAAAAAATTACCTACTTCTATAAATTTGCTACTTGAATCTTTAATGTGGTTTTGATAATAATATTTTGTTTTTAAATATTTCTTGTCTGTATTTATATGCATTTAAATATTCTGTATGCATTTAACACATTGTTTTAGTATAAAATTTCTAAAAGTAATGAATTTATCGGTTGTTTTTTATTCTGCGGAAAAAGAAAGTGGTTTCACTTAGCATGTCTTTAAAAGTTCACTGCCAAAATTTTTCTTTAGGATTTGTTTATTTTTTTTTTATAGATTGTGTTAGATTGTTAGATTTATTGTACATATTCTTTAATACTTTTAATTGTACATGTATCTTTATAAAAAAAATTTTCTTCATAGTTTGAGAGTACTAAAATTGTAAAAAAAAAATAATTTGTTACATTTTATCCATATATGATTAAAAAACTGTGCAGCATATGTAAATAAAATACTTATATAGATTACTCATCTATTTCAGATGAATTTGATGTATAATTCGGCACACTTATAGCTTTAAAAAAAAAGTTAGGGAGGACCCTGATTTTTCTTTAAAAAAATTCAAAAAATTCATGCATAAACGAAAACTTACATAACTTTGTTTTTTGTGACTCAATTTGTTTCATATAATATATGTGGTGAAATAAAAATAAACTTCAATTGCACTGTCTGTCTGTCCGTCATCACCCTAGATCTCAGTAACTATAAGTCCTAGACCCATGATGTATATATCATTTTGTAGGTCTTGGCCTGCCAAGTGTACATCCATTTTGCGATCTGACCTCTCAGGGCCGAATATAAGAGTTTTTTAAGTACCGTTTTTGCTTATATTTTAAATATAAATAATAAAAGCTAATCAAAGGGGCGTAATCATTATTTATTTTGTAACAGTTATTCAACATGATTACATCCCTCTCTATCTATCAAAACCCATACGCGTGGAGCAAAATCTATGGCTGTAACCCGGAAAAAAAATATGGATTTCGTCCAGCGTAACCGTAGCCACTGCGTACATGAAACTCCTCTAAAATGTCCTTTGTCCGAAACGGAAAAGACTTAAATTGCTTGTTTTTTTTTTCTTTATAGCCTTTGTGAGAGTGTGTGTGAAAGTTGCTTTGAACAAAAAAGAAAAGTTTCATCTCAAGTTCATTAAATAAAATAATAGTGATCTAATTTAAAATTAATTACTGTTACGTTCGAATTTCTAATATATGATCGCCAAATGTGACGTTCAAAATGCAGGCTGATATTATATGTAGGGCAGGCTCGCCAGGTAATTTAAACTTAATTACCAAATATTCAACTATAACTCTTAACTGATATAGGTACTAGTATATAAATAACACAACTCCTAGGAGTGTACTTTACAACACTGATTTAATGCACTATGATACAAAATTAGTGAAATAATATTTTGCAAGTCTAACTATTTAAGTCTACTCTAAGCATTAACTTCAGATTCTCTAAGTCTACTGGACCGACTGCTCCAAGTATGCGGGGCCAACTCCCCACTCTCTCTGTATATCTTCTGGTCCGGCTTTTATAAAGGTCCGTGGTGCGTGGCGTGGACTAGCATGGAAGGGGTTAAGTTCAATAGTAGCGTTTTACATTCCTCCGCCCTATCATTGGTGGGAGGTATGTGTGTGGCGGGGGCTAGCATTGAAGGGGATAAGTTCGACACGTTACATTGGGGGGGGGGGTAAATTCTAGACGTAACATTTCTGACCATGACCTTGGGTTATGTTCCATGAGTCACTCGCTTGGGCGGTGTGTGGGCAAGTTTAACCTTCCGGTGTGGGAAGGTGGAGGGGTGGGGGTAAATTCTAAACGTAACAATTACCATATCTATAAAGCCCATTCATTTCTGATTAATTTGATTTATAACATACCATAATTAACTTACTCTAATATAAAATGCAGGGGTGGACTGGGCCGCCGGGACACCGGGAAGATTCCCGGTGGGCCACCAGGACCGGTGATATAATAATTAATAACTAATATGTGGTTATATTAGAGGCAACTACGAAAATGGCTGTTCATAATGTCCAAACCAACAGCGGCCGTACTCTTACGTCAATAAAGAGCTCCGTACTAGGGATGTTCACGGTTAACCGCCATGTTAGAATTTACATCTTTCAAACTTCCTCGACAGAATACTTTACAATCATTTTTAAAATTTCACCCAATACAACCAAGTGCGAGTGAAACTGATCTACCATTTACAAATGCGCATCGAGTATTTTTCAGAAGCAATGGTATCAATAGGAATTGGGTGTCATACTGTAAAGAATCTAAAGCATTGTTTTGCACAGTATGCTTAGCATATGGCAAGTCTGACGAAATGAAATCATTCACAACGGGAATGAATTCCTGGAAACAGTGCATCAAAGATTAGAGGAACATGAAAACAGTAAATATCACGAGAAGTATGTGGATGCTTATATAATGTCTGTATAAGACATTGATAGCATTTTATTCTCTCAGCAAAGAAAAAAAAGGTGCCAACAAGTTCAAGAAAAGAGACAAGTGCTGGAAAGAGGAATTGAGATTATGAAAATGATTGGATATTAGTTATCGTTCAAAAATGATGCTGCCTATACATTAAACGACGATACAATCGATCATGAAAATTTCTTGGAAATATTATTACTATTGTCAAAATTTGACCAAATAATTAAAAAAACATTTTGATATGGTTATTGAGAAAAGTAATGGCATCCATGCATCTAATTTGGCGAATAAGGGGAGAGGAAATTTAATTACCCTCATATCGAAGACGACATTTAATTATATCATTGATGCAATAAGAAAAATAATAAAGAAAACCATTTCAGAGGAAAATAAATATGCTGGTATGTTTTCAATTCAATTAGATACAACTCAGGATGTAAGTGTGAAGGATCAATGTTCAATAATTATAAGATATGTAACTGATAAAGTTCATTAGTGATTGATATGCATTGCAAACTGTATATTTTCTACTGGAAAAGGTATGTTTGGATTATTTCAAGAGAAACTCATTAAGTGTAACATAAATATTGAACATTGTGTCGGTAATGCTACAGATGGGGCAGCCAATATGAAAGTACAATGGGTTTACTAAATGGCTGAGTGACGTTGCACCTATTCAAATTCATGTCTGGTGCTACGCACATGTATTGAATCTTGTTCTAAGGGATACCACTCAAACCACGACCTCTTCAATTAGCCTATTTCAACAGCTTAACGCTTGTGTGGTGTTCTTTAGAGAATCGTATAAAAGAATAGATGTTTGGGTCGATCACCAACAGAAATCTAAACGCTATGGTGGCCCAAAGAAAGTGCGTTAAAAATATTTGGAAATTTTGATGATCCAAACTCATCATTGTTCATTGAATTGATTTATACATTAAGAGAACTAGCACAATCGGACGCATTCAATGCAAAAATCAGGGATACACAAACTTTGCTAGATAAGTTTATCAAGTTTGAAACGGTTGTCACTGCAAAACTATAGGCCTACTTAAGAATATTCCAGCACATAATATCGCTTTCTAATTATTTACAAACCACCGGAAAGGATGCACTGTTAAAAGCTGTTAGAAAATATTTCTAGAGATTTCGATGGTGTTCTCGACAGTGCCAAACGATTTGTGTCCTGGGCTAGTAACAAGTTGGAAGAAGAAAATGTTAAAATTACCATTGAGGAAAATTCTATAGAGAAACGTTTACACAAACCAAAAGCGATGTCTGATGAGAGTAAGAACGCACGAGGTAGTAGGAAATAAGGCGGCGGACACATATAGCATTGAAGTTCAAAATTGGATCATGGACAAAATTGTAAAAAACTATTGAAAAGCGATTCGAAAGTCACGATTCCTTATACGCAGATATTGCCTGTCTTGATGCACAGAATTTTGAGGATATTAAACAACAAGGTTTGGCTACATCAGCGATGCAGCGCCTTAGCAATATTATCGTTAAATTTGATGAAAGCGCCACAGCGACTAATCTCAGAGAAGAGCTAACTGCGCAGAAATGGGACAAATTCAAAAATTCTGTCCCCGACGAATACATTCTCCAAATGTTCGTTGATTCAGTAGAGACAGCGTCAGTGAAGATTCGCCACATGAACACTGGGACGACCAAGTTGTGGATAAGAGTGAGGAACTTCAAAAATGCAAATTTTGCAAAAAATGTCCTGTTTGCTGCTTTTCTGTACTACATAAAGACAGTTTCTATGGGCAAACATACAAGCATCTCTTTAGTGCATATAAACGTTTATTGACTCTGTTTTCTACCCAAGTAGCTTGTGAGAGATATTCTCTGAAAAACATTAAGAATCGCTTGCGAAGCTCATTGTCTTCTACACACCTTAAAGCATTTATGCTTATGTCAACAGAAAACGATGTTTTAAGTGAACTGAATAATGACACAATTATAGATCATGTAGCCGAAATGACACCCAGCTTAAAGAAGTTGCTTATACTATAAACACCACCACAGTAAGTCCGGATAAATTGATTTATAACTTGAATTGACGCATTCTTGATATTATATATACAATTATAAATTATATATTCCATTTACCGTTTTTTTTATTATTGTATATTGTCATTTGTAAAGTTACCCATGTCTTTGGAGGCCTGGGCCCTCAGGTTTGGATGGAAAAAATGCACAAGGAAAATAAATTTCATGAAGATATGGCCGTTTTTTGTTTTTTTTCCCGGGCCGCTTGAACTCCCCAGTCCACCCCTGATAAAATAGATATGAAATATAAAGGTATTCCAATTTCGGGTAAATAACCTTGAAAAATCATAGAACGATAAAATGTATAACGGAATGTAGAATTAGTTTAGTTTATTGTTTGTAGAATTAGTTTATTGTTAACGCCAGTGCTCGATTTAAGAAAAAAATCCAGCGCCGGGGGATAAATGTCTATGGTTTCATCCCCGGCAAAGCCGGTAGATGACAGTTCTCAGTGCCAGGGGGGGGGGTAACCCCAGCGGTAAATCGAGCCCTGGTTAATGCTCATGTCTAGATTGTTAAAATGTATTATCCAAAGCAGAAGGCGGTTTTTCTCTGAGTTTATTGTGCTCCAATCAAATAGGTTCTTTTTTTTTTGTTTTTTGTTAAATTATTACATTATCATTAAAATCTTGTTGAATTGACTAAGGCGTGACCATGTACATTATCTACGTATGGTATTAAATATATGAAGTAGCTAAAAGTGGCTTTGATTAATCTCATGAGCGATCACCCAATTTCTAAAGTGCTAGTTGACATTTACTAAACTATTTCTAAAACATTAATTTGTGCTAACATTTTTTTGTGCTTATTGTTTTGGTATTTTTTTTTTCTTAATTTAAATCATACTATAGACCAGGAGTGACCATTCATGCGGTCAATAAAATTTAGGGCCAATGTTCCAATTTTTATGTAGTAAAAAATCTATAAAGGGCAGCACCATAATCTAATGAACAAGTTTCAGAAATTAAATAATATTTAAAAAAATACTCAATGGGAGCCGCACAGAATGTGGGTCTAAGAGCAGGATATGGTAAGTGCCGCATGTGGCTCTAAGAGCATGATATGGTAAGTGCCGCATGTGGCTCTAAGAGCAAGATATGGTACGTGCCGCATGTGGCTTTACTAATTAGTGTTGCACGTTGTGTTTTTTAATATTTCATCACCCCAAGTAGGTCAGGTGAGAAGAGTACAAGGCCAGATCGTGAGTCACGATGAAACGTCATTCAAACACTTCTAAAGTAATGCACATGCAATTAAGGGCAAGTACTACAGAATGGACCTTTTCCCCTTAAATTGTAGCTAATGTAAAGACATTGTACACATATAATTAGTAGCCAAAGACATTTTAAAAAATACTAACACTTTATTAAAACATGACATGGTTGCCATGGCAACGGCGGCCATATTGGATTTTTACTATAATTGTGTACAAAAATAAAAGTGTTATAACTAAATAATGATACATACAATTTAAAAAAAAAAATAGGTAATTATATTGAGAAACATCTCCTTAACACTTTCTATTTTACAGTTTTTTTTAAATATAGCTCACTTTTTTTATTTTATCATATAGTACCCTAAAAATAGAGAAAAATACAGAAAAATCATACATTTTACCTTTAAATTAAAAAATCTGTGACAAAAAATAAAAAACTCAGATTAAATACGTTAAATTTGGTGAAATGCATGCACATTGCACAATGCCTACTCGATTAGAGCTGAAAAGCAGTTATCTAGTAATCAGTAACATTCTTGAGTCTTAAAACAAATTTAATATCCATTCAAATCAAATAGTCAGAATAAGATTTAAAAAATAGCGAAAACTCTAATCAAAAGAAAATTAACATCAACATAGGATTGCAATATGTACTTGCATACCGGCCGCATAATATACTCTGACGGGCCGCATGCGGCCAGCGGGTCGTAGTTTGCCCACCCCCTGCCCTACAAAAATAAAACTAGTAAAGACCATTCTTTAGCATCACTCAATGTAAGCTTGTTGTTGTTGTTGTTGTGTTTTTCGGCCCCCATCTCGCCAAAATCTTTAATTGAGCTAGGGCGTGGTGAAAGAGCATGAATCAGATAGACATTTTTAAGGTGCGGTATAAAGCAGGTCAGCGTGGTATTGTAACATGATAACACATGAGTTATTGTTTTTTTTTTTATGTTCTGAACCAACTCTGCGATAAGCAACGCAAAGAAGAAAAAAAAAGCATTTTTTTAAATATAATTTTAAGTTACACATTTGGACACGTCGAGATTTGCTATATTTTGACATGTTGATAAATGCATGGACACTAAAACCCCAAATGGCCAGAACATGTCATTGTTACACTTGGGCCCTTGCTTATCATTTACGTTTTTAAAGTATTTTTAAAGTGTATTTAAATTGAAAGAAAATGGAGCAGAGTTCTTCAGCCAAATCGTGTATGTATTTAGATATTTATTTCTATTTTCTAGTTCGAACAAAAATAAATTATTTATTTATTCTTTGCTTTTTTATACTATTTTTTATGCAGTATAGTATGCATATGTTACCGGCAAAGTGTGAAATTGCGGCATCTATAGAATGCCTAGAAAATGTATAGAATGCCTGGTGGTTTTAGGCAAAGTATAAAATTTTTAAATTGTGCATACTTTTCCATCATGGTTTGCATCCTCATGCATGTCTTCTGCAGAAAGGGCTGTCTCTTGCATTCCTTCATCTTTGTCTATCTGCTCTTGTGTTGTTTGTATGCTCTGTATTCTTTTTTCGAGGTCTTCCTCTGTTTCCACATCTTGTAAAACATCGTCAGGTAGGGGCGACGTTGTGAGGCCTGCTTTGGCTTTGAAGACAGAGTGCTTCGTATGGTGATCTTCTAATCCCAGAATGAAAAGCTCTGTTCTTCATGAGTTGGACGAACCTTAACCCCTCACTCCAGCGGCCAGTTTTTCCATCTTGCATCCAAGCACACAACATATTTTCGATGTCCTAGTTAGCTCTTTCGACGCTCCCCTGGCTTTGTGAGGGGTTCGGCTTACCATGAACGATCTTCAAGGTGGGCCAGTACTCCTTTAAGCTGCTTACCACACTGTTTGCAAATTCTCTCCCGTTATCGGACTGTAGAATTATTGGAGCACCAAGCAATGTAAATATGTCTACTAGCTGGTAGGCTACTTCTTCTGCCCTCTTTGTCTTCAGGGCCCTGAGAACCACGAACTTGGTGATATGATCTTGCTACACCATTATAAACTTGTATTCCCCATCAGGATGGGATTGAAAGTCGATGAGATCGACCTGACAACGGGAGTTGAATTCTGAAAAAAACATTGGCTTGACTACAATGCCATTTTTGACGCCTTTTTGTTTTTTTCTGGCAAGGTTCACAAAGGTTAACATACAGTTCAATATCATGTCGTGTAATGTTCTTGTATTTAGGTGATAGTTCTTTCAACATTCTGTCCCCTCCTCCATGACCAATAGTAAAATGGGCATTATGAAGTGCGTCAAATAACTCGGAGTCCGCGACGTAAAACTGAATGGCACTCACACCTTCATTAACAGGGTAGATTAACTTACTCTTATTTTCCACCATCATGACATCATAGTGTTTCACCAGCCAATAGTTACATACTTTGCCGAACGGGAACTCAGCATTCTATAGAATGCTTAGGCAATGTATGAAATAGCAATTTATTTCATACTTTACCTGAAAAATTCAGGCATTCTATACATTGCCTAGGCATTCTATAGAATGCCGGATTTCACACTTTGCCGGTAACATATACACACAATGCAGAATTATGCTCCACGCCTAACTCTACAGCATGGCTAACAAGAAATATGTAGGCTGTGGTGATGTAATCTCATTCCGTGAGTGGAGAGCTGTGTCGAGATTTAGCACACTCAGTGGGAGTAGCGAGAGCCAGTATATTTGTTGGGCTACTTTTTAAGCTTTCTTTTCGCTTTGTAAATGTAAGTTTTTGCTTGAACTGGCTATTTAATATATATATATATATATATTAGTCATATATCATAATTAACCAGACAATCAATCATATAAAATGTTTTTTTATCATCTTAGCTTACTTTGAAATGATTATTTTTTTTAACTTTTTACAAACAACAAAATTACAATAACATGAAGCAGACAGACTGACATTCAGACCAATAGATATTGTTTATAGATCAACTGTGGCAAAGCGGCTCTTCGTTGAGTTTGTGCTGCTCCTTGAGATCCGTTTGTCTAATGTATAATTAATACATGTATTCTGTCATTAAATCTGTATACGAAGACGTCGGTGCGACTATCTAAAGTATTTTATATTGTATTAAAAACTGGAATGAGACTCTCGTCCACCTCATACGTGGCCATCTCTGATATGAATGGATGGGGAGTGGCCACTCTGTTGTAAATAGATGGGGCGTGGCCATCTTTCATATAGATGGGGCATGGCGATCTCTGTTGTAAATAGATAGGGCATGGTGATGTAATTAGGTGGAGCGTGTCCATCTTTGATATAAATAGATAGGGCGTGATCACTGATTTAAATAGAATGGGCGTGGCCAACTCTGATGTAAATAGACGGGGCGTGGCCAACTTGAAGTAAATAGGGGGCCTTGGCCATCTCTGCTGATATAAATAGATTAATAAATTCAGACCCAATCTGCTACAGTTCAAAGAATTTTCATGTAGTCCCTTACGTATCGTGTAGTACGGTCATCGAATAAGATGAGTTTATCAGCCAAATAAGTTTTGCGAGGGTGTTTGATAGAGGCTACTGTAAGAATGCATGGGCCAAGGGTCCATTGTCCAGTGGGGGGATATTTTGTTAACATTTGATCAGGGCTGGCCTAATGACCAGTTGGTGAAGGACGAATAGAGCAAGAGCAAAGTGTGTCGGGCATGTGTCAATCATATTGTGATATAATTGTGCTCCAAGAGCGTTCCTGGATTCGAAAAAAAAAAGAACTGTGACTCTCGTTGCAGACATTATGGCGAAGCTGGAGAAAAAAAAACAGTAGATTACGTGGCACTCAATCGACTCAGAATAAACACGTGTAAAAACGAAAATGTGTTTTAAGCATGATAGCCACAAACTTATGATGCAAGTTTCAGATGTTTAGCTACAGGTCGAGTGTGTTGTTTTTTGTTTTTTTGGACAGAGAGTTTTTAATATTAGGAGGGGGCCCTAGAAACAAGTATCTATTGGGGCCCCTACACTGCCTACAGTATGAGATTTGATAATAATAAGTACAACAAAGGGATCCCTCATGTAGAGGTCGCCTTGTTCGCCCATTAACAACAGCGACTCTGTGAGACAGGGGCAGCAGACCATAGAAATATGTCGATGGGTAACTTTCAGGTACAATTCCTATACTCATGCTGGACACTGGCTACTGGCTGAATCACAACTACTCATGTCGTCAATAGTGAGATCACTTGTAAATTGCGAGTCGACAGAGAGCATTTCGACATTACAGGAAACAATCATATGTGTGTGTCTGTGTGTATGTTATAACATCCTTTATTTTGAATCTGATAGCTCTTATTAGAATGTACATAGAAATAGGATATGAAACCTAAAAGCTAATTTTTTCTGTCTGTTTGTCCGTCCGCCAGTCCGTCCGTGTGTATGTCCACTCTAACTCTATTTCTCCACTTGTGTTTACAGCCATAAACACATTTATTTTCAGATGAACGTTTTTTCTTTCCTTTAAAAAATAATGACGACCATACATGCTATAGCGAAACCCAAGACTGACGTCACTTGATAAGTGCACTTGTGCACTTGTGTTATCAGCCAATGGCGATACACAGACTGTAGTGAAAGTAATTTGAGCACAAACATGGTAGGAAGGATGGTGTGGTATGTGCTAATAAACTTGTGGACGAGATTAGAATAGTTAAATAAAACACGATATTTGCATTTATTTATTGTACCTTCTGGCAGTGGGCGGCATTCGTTTACTTGTGTCACTGGGCCGCCGTGTGAAGGGAGGTATCCTTAAATGGACTCTCGTTCATTAATTACGTCAACAACTTAGAAAGTTGGGGAGAGGGGAGGGTCGATAAAGTTTAACAATTGTTTACATAAGGCTAGAGGTGAACATCGGCCAATGGGGAAATGGACGGAAGAGAAGTGTCTCACGAGGAAGTATATTATGCACCGAGGCCGTACCCGGGGAGGGGGTTGGGGAGGGGTCTGCAGCCCCCCCCCCCCAAAAAAAATGTTATTGCTGATAGTAACTCATAAAAAATTGACAAATATTTGCCTTTAAAAACTTGGAACAGCCCCCCCCCCCAAAAAAAAAAAAATCCTGGGTACGGTACTGTTGTGCACCACACATGAGCTTTGTTTGTAACAAAAAAATTAAATAATTTTTATCATAATTTTTATTTGCATTGGTGTTTCAGAAGTAGCACAAAAAAAAACAAGCAATTTAAATCTTTTCTGTTTCGGACAAAGGACATTTTAGAGCATTTTCGTGTACGCAGTGGCTACGTATGGGTTTTGATAAATAGACAGGGAAGTAATCATGTTGAATAACTGTTACAAAAATAAATAATGATTACGCCCCTTTGATTAGCTTTTATTATTTATATTTAAAATATCAGCAAAAACGGTACCTAAAAATTTCTTATATTCGGCCCTGAGAGGTCAGATCGCGAAATGGACTTCTGATGTACACTTGGCAGGCCAAGACCTACAAAATGATATATACATCATGGGTCTAGGACTTATGGTTGCTGAGATATAGGGCGCTCCTTTATTAATATAGCTTATATAGTAAAAACGGTACTTAAAACGCCCCCTTTTTCGGCCCTCAGAGGTCAGATCGCGAAATGGACCAAAGTGTACACTTGGCAGGCCTAGACCTACAAAATGATATATACATCATGGGTCTAGGACTTATGGTTGTTGAGATCTAGGGTGATGACGGACAGACAGACAGACAGACAAAACGGGGACAATAGAGCATTTTTTTTTCGAAAATGCTCTAAAAATCATTGTTTAGTGCATAGGAGTTTAGTGACGCTAAAAGAGGTTGAAATTTAAACTGAATTAAATTTTAAACAAAAATAAAACGAGTACTGAAATACATGACATGCATCAGAATGTTTTGTTTTACAAAATATCCAAAGAAACTGTATAAATGCATTTTAAATATATAGCTCCAGCGCAATGAGTTTAGATTACATGAAGGCGGCGGCTGCTGTCAGATGATTCCTAGCGGCTGAAGGCAGTGGGCGGAGCTTATCGCCATATTGTTCTACTCAAAACATTCCACCCGTGAGGGCAGCTTTCATTACGATACCAGTTTTTTCTTTCTTGTAACGACTCCAATGAACTTCGTAATTTGTCATCACGTTTTTTCTAAAGCCTGTTAAGGCCCTAGTTAACTTCTGGTGGTCTATATATTCGAATGGGTCAATAACAAAGCGCTGTAGTGTATGTAAAGCTCTATATACGATCAGCTGATCGAGGCCTATAAAGCCTATGTAATACGCTATTTAGAAATTAAGCCAGGGTACAAATTGTATTTTTACATAATATAGGCCTACATAATATTTTGTATTTATATTTTGATGTTTATTCCAAAGCCTTTGATTAAACAGTGAAAATTGGCTAGCACTAAGCAACGTAAATTAGACTAGAACAATCCTGTCAATATTGCCTTTCGAAGCGTTTCGAAGCAATCAGTAAATCAAAGGATAACAACAAACTATCGATGCACACAGACCCGACGAGAGGGGGTAGGGGGCAAATGCCCAGGGGCCCGGCGAGTTTTAGGGGCCCGGAATGAGATGGCCAATCAACTTTTGAAAATATTATTATCAGCACGGGGGCCCGTGACAGCCCTGCCCAGGGGCCCGAAATTTATGTTGGTGAACCTTGATGCCAATAAAGCCTGTTTTGCGATAAGAATCAAACATGAACCTGCCATTTGGCGATTCACGCAAACCAGCTCAGTATATCTTCGCATTGAACCGTATCAATATTTGAGATGCTCAAAAGACTATGAAAACTTTTACCTTTCTGGTTTTGTGAGGTCAATATGTCGAAAAAGGAATTGAAAATACGGATAGTTGGCTCACAACCTTCAAATCCTGGCCAAAACTCAAGTGAAGACGCAACGGACTCACTGAGTAGCTGTGCAGCTAATCTCACATTCATTTTGATTTTCTGCCACATGATGTGTGATGACCGCAAATTATTACCAAAATGCAACCCTTTATTTTCATGAATTTTATGCTATTTTTCAATGTAATCCCATTTGATAAAATTACCATCACTATCAACGAGCAAATTTTTGTCCCCTAAAGTATTACGCACAAGCTTGATCATGTAGCATGGATCTAAAAATACAGCACTATTGTAATTTGATGCTTAAAATAGCTTTTGAATAGATTACCGGTAGCATCAACATTACACCCAAGATATTTTTTACCATGGCTAAATTTGATGCCTAACCGTAAAAAGTCAAAGTCACTGTAACATCAATATCATGAAGTCGTGTAATGCAGTCTCGCACAAGACTAGCTCTCTCAATGCCACCTAATCCATCGATTAAAGAATAGCCAACAGGCAACTTAAATGAACCATTGACGGAAACAATCACAAACGTTAGGCTCACTTTTGCCAACGGCATTGTGTCATCATCTCCTAGATGCTTATTGCATATCACGACAGCACTGCTTTACAGCAACAGCATTAACAGAGCTCTATTTCGTTGTGCCAATAGGCAATTGGGTCAAATTCTGATCCATTTATACAGAGTGCCAGGAATGATTATTTAAGTGAGATTGTAACGGAACAGTTTTTTAAAAACTTTTACAAAATATTTGTTGTTATTGTTATTTTTCAGTTGTATGTTTTATTCTAGAGAAAACATACTTTTTTTCATCTCTCCTTATTTATTGAATTTTTTTTATTTATTTTATTGACACCACTTACATTCCTAAATCGCTTTTTTGTAAAAAGTCGATTTAATTCTAAAACAAAACATTTGAGTGAAGTACATTTGATGGCAACATTTGCAATAGGCCTGCTAACCCAACTCTTTTGAGAGCAGGCGGCCAGACGGATAAGAGAGACATACCGAAGTTCATGTTTATTTTTATAAAGATGTTTAACCCTTAAATAATGAAATAAACTTTATAAGCAACCGAAATCCACCCCCAACTCTTATTGAAAGAGCAGTGGCTAGATATTGGACACTGTTGGGCCCCCGTCGAAGTCGGACCCACGTTGAAATCCACCAGTGAAACTGCCACTGGAGCAAGGAGGTTAGATTACTGGAGGCGGCATGACGTCACTAGGCTGAAGCCAGTGGGCGAAGCCTATCGCCACATTGTTCGACTCAAAACATTGGTAGCTGTGTAGTGTGTATGTTATATTATTGTAATATTTTGTACGTTATAAAACAATGCGTTATAATTTTAAAAAAAAAAACGTAATAAATGCCCTCTTGTTCGGCGTACGGTTGTACACAACGACGACAAGAAAACGGAATATTGCTTCATCTGTTAGGCACTATAATAATAATGCTAATTAGTTAATTAGTTTTTGCTTAACACCAGTGAGGGATATTTAGTAATTAGCGAAAGAACATGCGAATTTTGCGGCGAACAGTTGGCGACAGCGTCACGTGGGTATTTCCGCCCAGCTGCATCAGAAAATGTAACACTAATTATCTGTCAAACGTTGTAACCGTGTTCATAGACAACTTAGCATGATACTTTTGACAGTTTAAAAACTCACAAACAGGGGCGGATTAATGTCATTTGAGGCACCGGGCGTAGAAGAAAAAAATGTGGACCATTTTGATAAAGAGAGACATATCGAAGGGCTTACAAACTGTGCTCTGCGGGCCCTCTAAATATTAATATTCGGTGACCCTGGGTGCTCGCCCGCTTTGCCCGTCCTTAAATCCGCCTATACCCATAAACATTTATATCGTTGTCGGCATCCGTCCGTCTCGAGAGACGATGGTGTAGCTAAGATGAGTCTACAAAACACCGCCGGGAATGGCTGTGCAGTCCAACTCGGGAGTGGCAATCCCTGCCGCACTTGTCACACTTGAAGATAGTTGGTTGTTGTAGTTGTTGTTGTAGCTGTTCTTTTTTCCGCTTCCGTCTTGTTCTTTTCAGGGCAGCATTATCCTGTCGCTCAGCCTCTGCGCGCAATGAACCCTGCCGGACAGCGAGCCTCCATGAGTGGCGGTCGGCTGCTTGGCTCTCCCAGGAGTTGGGGTTAATGGAGCACTCTTTCATATCCTTTTTGCAGGTGTCTTTGTAGCGCATTTTAGGTCGCCCTGTTTTCCTCTGGCCGGTAACTAACTCGCCATAGAGTAGGTCTTTCGGGATGCGGCCTGCGTCCATTCTTTTGACATGATCTGAGGCGTCTCCCGCTGAGAACTGCAAACAAGCTGCTCATGTTGGCCCTCTCTAGCACCCCAGTGTTGGGGATCTTGTCTTGCCACTTTATCTGCAGTATACGTCGCAGGCACCTCATGTGGAAATTGTTTAGCTTTCTTTCGTGCCTCGCGTAAGTGGTCCACGTCTCGCATCCATAGAGGAGGGTACTAAGTATGCAGGCCTGGTAGACGCGCAATCTGGTATTTTCGGTGAGGCTGGGGTTTTCCCACACACGTTGCTTTAGTCTCGCCATGACTGTGGCTGCCCTAGCGATTCTGCAATCGATCTCCGGGTCTATGGATAGCGAGCTGGAGATGGTGGACCCGAGGTAAGTGAAGTTCTCGACGACCTCTAGGGTGTGCCCATCGATGTCAATGCTTGGGGGTGTATCTGTACCCTGTGCCATGACATTCGTCTTTTTCAGGCTGATGGTCAGTCCAAACTCCTTGCATGCATTTATATATATATATTTATATATATATATATATATATATATATATATATATATATATATATGTATGTGTGTGTGTGTGTGTGAATTTCTTTCTTCCCTACTGCCTTTCTGAACACATATGCGTTTTCTTAATACATGGACGGTAGTCTAAAAGATGCACAATTTTAGGTTTTTTGGGTTAGGGTAACCCTAACCCTTGAACGATGTAAGTAAAGACTGCTGAAAACGCTGAAAACAAATAGATGTAACATAATAAAGAAACCACAATTTCCGCGTTCTAAACCAGTGCTAGCGTTCTGTTAATGTTAATGTGCTATTGCCCCTATGGACCATAAATAGAAAAGTTTAACACATTGGCGGCGGAGCGGGGGGGGGGAGCGGGGGCAGTAGCCCCCCTCCCTAAAACTTTTAAGGGGTGGCGGCGCCCCCCTTGAATTTCCAGTCTGCCCCCCCTCCTAAAATTTTTACTTTGTTTAACTTTTTTAACTTTGTAATTCATTTTAGTTTATATGTATCATTTTCATAATTCATTTGATTTATTTCTTAAATTTAATATTTGAAAGAAATTATAATTAATTTAAATTTTACAGTAATCACATTATCGAGAGTTGTTGTGGCATATTTTAAAACTAGTTACAGGACCCGGCTTTGCCCGGGTTTAAAATAAGGTTTTCTGTTTATTTAAGAAGCGTAACTTGACGTTTAGTTAAGATTTAAAACAAGACGCGTAAAAAAGGGTTTATTTGCTTGCAAAAAAAGTGTACATTTATCTTAAAGCAATGTGATACACAACATTTTTGGCAGTTCCCCTCTCCCTCCCCCCTTCCCCCTCCCCCCTCTCTCTCTCCCTCCCTCCCTCTTTCCCTCACTCCCTCCCTACCTCTCTCTCTCTCTCTTAGGCATGACTGTAGCAAAAGATGACAATTCCTATGGATGAAGGAATGGAATGTAATATTGTAGTAAATAATGTGATATTTGGTTCCCCGTACCGATCATATTTATAGTAAGTGAGCTATGCGGGAGAGAAGCTCGTAAAACCTGAAATCGGGGTAAAAGTTTGCCAATTTTCATGTCTTTGATATCCAAAATAATTAATTACAATTAAAGTACCCATTGAGATGGAACGAAACCTGTTTACGAACCTTCCCCATGTAATTTTGTGTAAGTGTACCAAATTTCACGTTATTTGGCTGTCTGGATCTTGAGTTTTAAGGGAACAGACAGACAGACAGCAAATGCGTCTTATAAGTATAGAGAAGTATTGCCATCTACCGAATGACGGCAAATGTAATTTTTAAAGAAAATACAATTATTTATTATCTTTTCATAAATTACTTTTTGTTTATGGAGTTTCCCGTTTCCGGTTTCAGTTTCATGTTCATCATCATTCATGATAATTATCATTAATTTTCTGATCTAATTTCACTATTAAATTTGTAAACAAACTGGCATTACGAATCAGTTGACGACAGAAGTGCTCAATGTTCATTTTTATTTTTTTTAATATATTATTTTTTAATAATATCGATTAAGTACTTGCTACAGAATTACTATATTCTATTATTGAATTAAGGGGGTAAAATTTGTCTTTTCGGTCATATTTTGTCTTGCCCCCCCCCCTTAAATTTTCAAGGGGGGGGGGCGGCGCCCCTTGAGTTTTGGCTTCCCCACCCCCCCCCTTAAAATATTTCGTTCCGCCGCCGGTAGTTTAACATCCGAGTACGACTGTTACGACCAATTGGATTGTGAAATGAAACCTGCTTGATGTTTGAAAGTAAGCAGTAATGAACGAGCCTGCCACATTTCAGCCTTCCATCTGGGAAGCTGGAGAATTTCGTTGAGATGTGAGTCCTTGCGTGAGGGCGGTGCCTTTCTTTTTTTTAGAAGTGATGTCATTTCCTTTTTATGTGTAGCTACATTTCGTAGATTCTACAACGAAATTTCTTACCCACATACATATATAGACCTAACTCACAGAGATAAATCCAGACAGATATTCGCATTTATAGTATGCCCGGCTAATGGCCGGCATTGCGTACGTAGATTAGCATTCACCTCATTGTACTAGAAAATATTAAATTGGACTGCTGTCTTAAAAAAAAAACAATGATACAGATAGACAGACACAGTCGCAGTCATCACACTCAGACACAATCACATGTATTCATAAAAGGTTCCATTTGCACTCTTTTCCCGCGCATCGTCGGGTTTACTACAAGTTTTATGAACTGAACATATCTTTTTTTCACTGTCGTTGTTTATTTGGTTATTGGTTTGTTTATGACTGTTTAAACATTTTTTATCAATTAGACTTCATTTACTTATCAAACTTTTTTTTAAATTAATGTAACTTATTTCCCAACCCAAAAGGGTCCCCCCCCCCCTTGACGAATGCCTGTAGACTAGAACGTCTTTCACCGCAGCACTTACAGTAGACGTCTACATTAACGTTAAAAGTGAATGACTTTGACTTTGAGCTCCGTGAGTTGTTGTTTGTTTTTATTAGATGCAGTGCCGTAGTTAGCTGAACTCGCACCCGGGGGCACAATACCTTTTTAGCGCCCCCCCATTCGAAAACCATATAATATTATATGTAAATTATATCATTTGGCGCCCCTTTTTGAGTAGCGCCCCGGGCCATGATGCCCCCTCCCCTTTGCCCACCCCTCACTACGCCTCTGACTAGATGTTGTTCGTTTAAAAGATATGATTGACCTGGCTGTACTACATTCAAGCCCACTTACCTCAGGTGTGTGTGCACTCGCGATTGCAGGTGTGTACATTATTTATAGGTATGACCTTCCATGCATTTCAGGTGGGGCGAAGAGAAAAAAAGGGGTAGTCTAAAACAATAAACGTCAGGACAGAAAGCTGTTTCTCTTGGATTAAATTTGTTACCATGGTAACACAGATCCAGCTGACGACATTGGTGTCATCGTTTCTTATAGCTCAAGGTATGTCAATGACGTCATATATTACTAATAGTTGAATGCGCACTTTGCGCAGCTAATTCTAATTTGCACACGTTGTTCTTTTTCCTGCGAGCTTAATCTTTGCTTGCTACGCCTGGCTTCAATACTCTCTAGTTAATCACATAACTGGCTTCAATACTCTCTAGTTAATCACATAAATGGCTTCAATACTCTCTAGTTAATCATATAACTGGCTTCAATACTCTCTAGTTAATCACATAACTGGCTTTAATACTCTCTAGTTAATCGTATAACTGGCTTCAATACTCTCTAGTTAATCGTATAACTGGCTTCAATACTCTCTAGTTAATCGTATAACTGGCTTTAATACTCTCTAGTTAATCATATAACTGGCTTCAATACTCTCTAGTTAATCATATAACTGGCTTCAATACTCTCTAGTTAATCATATAACTGGCTTCAATACTCTCTAATTAATCACATAACCGCTTTGTCAAGCCTACTAAAAAATTGCTTCTTTACTATTTAGTTTACCATGTTGGTTTGTATCTATTAATGTCATATGTTACGATCTGTGAAGTCCCTGTTAGGATGAGATGCTTATCTCTATGATCCGATAAAAAAATATGGCACTGTTTCATCCCCACCATTACCTATAGTGCAATAGGTGACATGGAGGAAACTGGCACCTTTGAATATCGAACCCAGGACTCTCAGGTCGGCAGTCGAGCGCATTACCACAAGACCACCCGTCCCTTCTTATGGTCAAATTTGCATGCTTGGAGGCCATTCACTTTCTACGTAACGCTTTTTTTTTTATTCAGCTCCACTTCTCCTGTAGCCGTATGCACCACAATTCACTGTTTCGGTGCGTCACTTTTCGGCACCACCCCATACACCTCCCCTGTTGAGTAAACAACAAACGTAGTAATATTTTGTAACAAAAAACTTACTTTACTCGGAAAAACAGCTTTCTTTAAATGTGATATTTCAATTGTGGCATGAATTTCTAGAATTCATTGCTAGAAGATGATTTATTGAACAATAGCAATGCCTGAACATATGAAAATAGTTTATTTCAGATAAATGAAATCCATCTTAGACAATATTGGAAATAAACGAATTATAAAATTTTGCAAAGAAAGGTTAAAACATCTTCGATCTCTAATCTGTTTTGAAATCTACTCGGATTCCTTCCGATTTTTGCTTGTAAACTTCCAACATTTTTTCTTTTTAGTTTGTTTTTAATTGTGCAAAAGGAATATATATTTTCTTCCAAAAATCACAAAAAGCTTCAAAACTAAAAGTAGTTTGGTAAGTTGAGTGTTTTGATGTGGTCTATTCTGCCTGTTAAGATGAAGTCAAAAAGCGTCATTTTCTAGTTCTTTCTAAATCTTTCTCTTTACTTTGTAAATTTTATGATAGAATTTAGGAAGCGACTAAAATTATTTTTTCCTTTGACAAAAACTTTTCATGGGTGAAACAAGTCGAATAAAATTCGATATAATTCATCTGAACATAATATACATTTTTCTGAAGTAAAGTCAGTAATATACATCTTTCTGAAATACAGCCAGTAATATGCATCTTTCTGAAATACAGTCAGTAATATACATCTTTCTGGAATACAGTCAGTAATATACATCTTTCTGAAATACAGTCAGTTATACCATCGTTTTTATCGCTAAAGTATTTTACAACGTTTTTCTTAACTTCACTTCTTGTCTGTTTGTTTGTCCGCGAATTTTTGCGATCCAATTTTAGACCACTTTCCGAAAAACTATAGCTCTGATACTTTCAATATAGCTCAAAACCCGATGACAATGCAATATTCTTACTATTTCATTATGATTTATGAGTTTTTTAAGTATTTTTCGAAAATAAAATTATTGTGGCTGAAATAGTGAAGAAAGAATATTCTACTGCGCTTGAACATGTGTGACTTGACGTCAGAGCTCTCCGATACGTTCTTGTGATTAGACTACTTCCAGAACAAAAAAAATTAACGGCCAAAATTGATTTTAAAAGCGAACGCAGCGCAATAATAACAAATGTGTTGAGAAATTATTTAAAGTGGAAGAATTCAAAATGTATATTCTCTGTTTATAAACATGATACTTGAATACGTTTCACTACTTTCTTTGATTTTACAATGTGTCATAGTGCGGTTGTGTAGGTTACGCGCACAGTTGTGTATGTTTGCGTGGTGAGGTCAAGTGAGAGGCCACGAGGTCAAGATTCCGAAAAAGCTATAGCTCTGATACTTTCAATATAGCTCAGGACCCGATGACAATGCAATATTCTTACTATTTCATTATGATTTGATGCTAATCGGGTCTGTCTTACACCAAATTTTTTTTAACTCTTCGTATTAATTGAAAAAAAAATATTTAAACTAAAAAGTAGAAAATAAAAATTACATTATAAAAAAATATTTTATAAAAAACAACGTTTTTCTTGCGTACTAAAAAGCAGAAAATAATTTCTGAATAAATTGGTAAGATTGTAATAGTAATATACTTTATAAGAGCTTCTGATTTTTATAAAAACGAAAAACGTTGGGCGCATGAAGACAAACATCCAGACCTTTATAACATACTCTAATTTATATAAATGAAAACCTGTTTAAAAAAATTTCACTATATTAATGTATTGATTCAATTGACCTTACAAGTATTACATTCTATATCATGAGTTTAGGTTATACAACACTATAATTAATTTTACTGTTATTGTTAACATTTGATGATTCTAATACTGTAATACAAACATTCACATAATATAAAATTCAGGCTTTTGAACACACTGACATCGATCTATCAAAATATTTCAGCCTTGTCATGTGACCTTGGATGGTTTGGCTCCAGGTGTCAATATAAATGTCACTGCACGGACAACCAGTGTGACCGGACAGGTCATTGCATTAATGGGGCTGACTGTGAGAGGGGGTGGTTCGGTTTTTTATGCCAGTACGGTAAGACCTTCGTTGTTTTGTATTAATTATTGTTTGTTTCTGTGTGGACGGAAATACTGTATATTATTGTATATTAATGGTGGGCAGATTGTGTCTTAAATATGACAGAAGGGCCAGATCAAATTATAAATTAAATGTAAACTTTTGTAAACAAGCAGAAAGGTTCAGAGCTCAGGCCGAATCAAACAGGCGGGTCATATTTTGCCCACGTCTGCTCCACTGACTGCTCTTTGTGATATGAGTTGTCTTTATATTAAGTGGAGATATTTTTATGTTAATTAACTCCTTTTTTCTTTGGGTGTCATGTATTGTTTATGAGTGTGTGTAAATGAACCTTTTTTGCACCTATACATTTGAGTGTGTGTGTGTGTGTAAATGAACCTTTGTTGTGTCTATGTATGTGAGTATGTGTATGTAAATGAACCTTTGTTGTGCCTATGTATGTGAGTATGTGTATGTAGATGAACCTTTGTTATGCCTATAAATTTGAGTGTGTATGTGTGTAAATGAACCTTTTTTGTGCCTATGTGTGAGTACGTGTGTGTGTGTGTGTGAGTGAAAATGAACCTTTGTTGTGCCTATATATTTGAGTGTGTGTATTAAATGAACCTTTGTTGTACCTTTGTATGTATTGAGTATGTGTGTGAGTGTAAATGAACCTTTGTTATGCCTATGTATGTGAGTGTGTGTGTGTTAATGAACCTTTGTTGTGCCGATGTATGTGAGTATGTGTGTGTGTGAGTGAAAATTAGCCTTTGTTGTGCCTATATATTTGAGTGTGTGTATGTAAATGAACCTTTGTTGTGCCTATGTATAAATAAAGTTTAATCAATAAATGAAGTTTATTCAATAAATAAAGTTTTATCAATAAACAAAGTGTTATCAATAACTAAAGTTTAATCAATAAATAAAGTTTATTCAATAAATAAAGTTTTATCAATAAACAAAGTGTTATCAATAACTAAAGTTTAATCAATAGATAAAGTTTATTCAATAAATAAAGTTTTTTCAATAAACAAAGTGTTATCAATAACTAAAGTTAAATCAATAGAGAAGAAAATTGTCAATAATGAAAGGTTAACTTCGATTCTATGTGAAATGTAAGCAACATTCAAAACTTTTTTATTATAAAATGTTTATTTTTAGCTGCCCTGGTTACATACATTTTAAAAGCGGCCTTACTACTGAGGCCCAATGGGAACGGCCTAAACTAGTGGGAAAACAACTGATGATGTGGATACAATTTTGTGGGCCTATCTTAACCAGTGCTCATCTTGGGTCATTCGGTGACAGTAGAAAAGAAAGAGGGGGGAAGAGAAAACGTGAGTATGTGTGTGTGTGTATAAATGAACCTTTGTTATGCCTATGTATGTGAGTATGTGTGTGTGTGTGTGTGTAAATGAACCTTTGTTATGTATGTGAGTATACAGGAGGTTAATCAGCTCAATTCCAGTTATTGATACAGCATAAAATATTACAAAGAGACACTCTACTGTCAGTTAAACAAGTTGAAGATTGGCGTCTTGACGCAGTATATTTACATATCGACTATTGGCCCTGCAGTTGAAGAAAAAAGTTAACATAAATTTAGTGAAATAAATAAAGGTAAATTAGTGTTGTTTTCGTCGACGAAAACTAAAACCTTCTTTAACGAAAATGTTGACTTTTCGTCAACGAGAACTAAAGCTAAAATTAGCAGCAAGACTAAAATTAGACGAAAACTAAATCTGGTAGACAAAAGACTGAATAAAAACTGAAACTAAAACTCCCCAACGAAATAAAAACTAAAATCCCCATTTATGTTCTTTTCCGGTACTGCGGTCTGCGGGCGAACCATCTTTACTATGAAATTATTATGACCTAGGACATATCTAATTTCATTGATGATCGCGCATGCGCATCAACTGGGCGATAATATAAGCAGGGCTTTTAACAATACTCTAAAATTGTTTCGTCAATACCAATACCAATTAATTCATGAAAATAGTATCGCCAATAGCAATACAAATACTCAAGTAAAAAATGTATTGCCAAAATCGATACCGATAAAATACCAATACTTTTGAGAAAAACAAAGTATTTTTTTTAAAAATATAATGAGTGCAAGTTTCTCAGGTTTTTAAAAAAAATATAAAAACAATAGAATACATTGTCAAAGCACAACTTTAATGCTAATCACTTCAACACTTGGCAGCACATGACACAATGTGATAGTGTGACTTATAATGTGACAATGGAGTGAATGGACTCAGTACACTGAGCTGTCATCTCTGTGACTATACTATTATTATGCTTCAATCTGTTTCAACAATTGGTCATGAACAATGATGCTATTTGTTATTGGTGTTTACAGGACTAAAACTTAAAGTGAAACTAAAATGAATAAGACGAAAACTAAAACTCTGGTGTTTTAGTCGACGAAAACTAAAACGAAAACTAAAATTGGGCCTAAAACTAAAACTAGACTAAAACTAAAATTATTACAGAAAAAAAAAACGAAATAAAAACTGAAACTAAAATAGAACCTGGGACTAAAACAACACTAAGGTAAATGTTGTCGTATGTACCTTGTACGTGTATATATATATGAATGTTATCCAGGCAGCTGAAATAGTTAACATAAATTTCTGCGTCTTTACGCAGTACATGTTGATATCAATGTTGGCCATGCGGATTAAATAAGTTAACATAAATTGAGCGTACAAGTTTAAATAAAAGTCTGCGTATTTACGAAGTGCATGTAGATGTTAATGTTATCCATGCAGTTGAAAAAGTTAACATAAACTAATCAGAAATTGGCCATATTTTAGACGACATTGCATCCAAAGGCACCATCACAGTATTTACCAGTGATGGTTCTGATAAAGAGATACACAATAATAGAGACATAAACTGCCATGAGAATGTGACAGTGACCACCATGTTTCTGAAATGGAAAATCAACTACGCTTTTACGTGGATGAGACTGGTCATAAACAAACTTAACTGTAAGTATCTTGAAGTATCACATAGTACGTGTCTATGTGTTTGTTTTTGTGTTTGTTTCTATCCCTGCATGTGAATAAAAAGTCCCATAATTTTTTTTTAGGACTAGTGTGTGTAAGTTAAATGTTGATTTATTTTTATGTTCGCATAATCTTTTGCACAATCTTTTGCACAATCTTTTGCACAATCTGTCATTTCTTAATTCAATTATGTTGATCTTGCCAGAAATGTGTGTGTGTGTAGTTTTTTTTTCTAATGCAAGTAAATGTTTAATAAATCAACTTTAGTTCTAAAGGACCTGTAGTACGACATACTATAAAAAAAAACGAAAAAAAATAGTATGCACTAGTTCAGGCGATGTCACAGATACGACCACTAACACCTTCAAACCATTCTTTATGATATAACTAACATTTTTACCCGGCGTTGCCCGGGAAGATAGTGCCGCACGACACTTTATGAATACATGCATTTGTGTCTGGGTTACTGTGGTCGGTTTTTTTTTTTTTCAAGTGTGATGTCGCAGACTGTGTCTAGCTGTTTTGTGGTGTATTCTAAACAGTATTTTAGTCTGAAGTTAATAGTACAATGTATTGTCTTTAGTACTATGAGGTGTATTAAGGTTTTCTATATGCGTTAAGTTTACTTTTTAAGTTATATATGTAGTCTTAATATCAGAGCAGTAAAAATAATGTTGATTTCTGCAAAACTGATACTCTGCATAGAATTTCAGAAATTTAGACGAAATTACCTACATAACAGCCATTGCATGCCATAAATTCAGGAACAATGTATTTATAGAGAAAGTTGGGCACTATTTAAAAATAATTTATTTCCACAAATCTAACGCATGTTTTATATTAATTTTTGTATTATCAATTGTATGTTCAGTCTCTACAGAGTTATTCTACATAAATGACTATATAGTTGTCTCCCCTGTTTGACATTTGACACGCACACACACACAGGTCAGAGAATACGAATAATGGTTGTCCTTTACTGGAACTAGCTGACAGATTGAAAAGTGTTTTTGCCTCCTACACTGGTCACTTTTACGAGTGTCTCGGTAATACACCTTTGACCATGGTAACGTCACTGTATAGCAAGGGTTTTACCCTGATAAGTACACACACACACACACACTGGTCACTTTTATGAGTGTCTCGGTAATACACCTTTGACTATGGTACCGTCACTGTTTAGCAAGGGTTTTACCCTGAGTGATAAGTACACACACACACACACACACACTGGTCACTTTTATGAGTGTCTCGGTAATAAACCTTTGACCATGGTAACGTCACTGTTTAGCAAGGGTTTTACCCTGAAAACACACACACACACACACACACACAGGCTTGTAACAAAGGTTGTATACATATACTAGTAGTTGCCAGTTGCATTCGCAACTAAATGTTTAATATGAGAATTAATAGGAACTATAAATATCTAATTCCAAGTGCATAACAAAAAAACTTAGTAAATAGCCGGTTTGAGCAAAATCTCTTAGTTATCTACCAATGGCATCTAAAGCATGGCTCGATTGCATCGTGCACTCATCCAGCAAAAACATTTCCGCATTTCGTAATTTTTCCGCTGCAACATGGATATTGAGTTAAAGTAGTCCATGGTTTACAAAAATGTGATTCATATCTTAGCTTGAGCATCTTGCACATAATCTTGTCACCAACCTGTTGCAGTCTGTAACTTGTTTAACCGATCTATTTTAATTCTCAAATCACCTGCCCACGGCACGTGCACTAAAGTGACGACCTTAAATCCAGGAGCGTGTGATTTTTCTTTAATCGTGTTCTTTATTTTTTTTTTCCTTCTTAGATTCGACACATAATTTCCTTTTCAAATTAAGGCCCCACATTGCAACTGGCACACAGTTTGTCAATAACTTCATTTCATGCAACAATGAGACTCGTGTTTATGTCAATGATAATACCCTGGACATATTATGTGACACAGATGTTAGCGTATATGAGATCATGTTGGTGGGAGATGGGATCAAATCTCTCTGCTCTATTTACGTCAGTGGAGGTATATTTTAAAACTCTGCATGCCCTCCTCGTGTCATCTGTTTATTGTTATTTTGTTTTTATAGTAATTTAGTTTCTATATAAATTATAGCGGTCTCGCGTCTGCTTTATATCGAAAGTAGAAATCAAGAATTCAAAATGGCGTCTTGCCAGCGTCTCGATTCGATATTTTTTTTTTAATCTATAGTTTTGAATAGTTTTTTGCGGTTTTCAAACATGAAACCCAAAGGCCAAAATGTGATATAATGCCATTTAAATGTTTTTTTTTTAATTATTTCTTTAAATTGTAATAAAATTATGAAAAAATTGGATCTGTCGAAACCAGAAATAACCTAGCCTTCTGATCAAACCTAAGGTCATATTACTCTATGCAAAGGTTTTGCAGAGTACAGCTAGTAATCATATGTTCTAGCAAATAACAGTTCCCAGTAAGTACATAAAATGTATTTGAAGTCGTGTTTAAAAAAATGCCACTAACGAGAGAGAGAAACACATGATAATTTATCCGGATGTGACAATTTTGATAAATCCGGATGTGACGAATTTTGATAAATCCGGATGTGACAATTTTGATTAATCTGGATGTGACAATTTTGATAAATCTGGATGTGACAATTTTGATTAACCCGGATGTGACAATTTTGATTAATCCGGATGTGACAATTTTGATTAATCCGGATGTGGCAATTTTTAAACGTAAAACTCGTCTTTACTTGAAGGAGGTGTGCTTTGTTGTCAGGGGTGGACTGGGGAGTTCAAGCGGCCCGGGAAAAAAAACAAAAAGCGGCCCTAACTTCATGAAATTTATTTTCCTTGTGCATTTTTTCCATCCAAACCTGAGGGCCGAGGCCTCCAAAGTCTTGGGTCACTTAACAAATTACAATATTCAATAACAAAAAAAAAAAATGAACGATAAATCGATACATTATTTATAATTGTATATAAAATAACAAGAATGCGCCAATTCAAGTTATAAATCAATTTATTTGGGCTCACTGTGATGGTGTTTATAGTATAAGCAACTTCTTTAAGCTGGGTTTCATTTCGGCTACATGATCTATAATTGTGTCATTATTCAGTTCACTTAGAACATCGGTTTCTGTTGACATAAGCATAAATGCTTTAAGGTGTGTAGAAGACAATGAGCTTCGCAAGCGATTCTTAATGTTTTTCAGAGAATATCTCTCACAAGCTACTTGGGTAGAAAACAGAGTCAATAAACGTTTATATGCACTAAAGAGATGCTTGTATGTTTGCCCATAGAAACTGTCTTTATGTAGTACAGAAAAGCAGCAAACAGGACGTTTTTTGCAAAAATTACATTTTTAAAGTTCCTTACTCATATCCACAACTTGGTCGTCCCAGAGTTCATGTGGCGAATCTTCACTGACGCTGTCCTCTACTAAAGCATCGAACATTTGGAGAAGGTATTCATCGGGGACAGAATTTTTAAATTTGTCCCATTTCTGCACAAAGTCAGTTAGCTCTTCTCTGAGATTAGTAGCTTTGGTGCTTTCGATAAATTTAACGAGAATACTTCTACGGCGCTGCATCGCTGATGTAGCTAAATCTTATTGTTTAATATCCTTAAAATTCTGTGGATCAAGACAGTCAATATCTGCGTACAAGAAATCGTGACTTTCAAATCGCTAATCAATAGTTTTTACAATTTTGTCCATGATGCAGTTATGAACTTCAATGCGATATCTGTCCGCTGCATCATTTCCTACTACCTCGTGCGTTCTTCTCTCATTAGACTTCGCTTTTGGTTTGTGTAAACGTTTCTCTACAAAATTTTCCTCAATGATAATTATACATTTTCTTCTTCCAACTAATTATTAGCCAAGGGCAAAAATCGTTTGGCACTGTCGAGAACACCATCGAAATCTCTTGAAATATTTTCTAACAACTTAACAGTACAATCTACATTACGGTATGCTTGTAAATAATTAGAAAGCGATCCTGTGTGCTGAAATATTCTTAAGTATAGTTTTGCATTGACAACCGTGATAAACTTATCTAGTAAAGTTTTTGAGCTGTATCCCTGATTTTCGCATTGAATGTGTCCGATTGTGCTAGTTCTTGTAACGTATAAATCAATTCAATGAACAATGATGAGTTTGGATCATCAAAATTTCCAAATATTTTTAACGCACTTTCTTTGGCCCACCATCGCGTTTCTCCAATAATATTTAATCTTTGGTGTCTAGATTTTTGTTGGTGATCGACCCAAACACCCATTCTTTTATACAATTCTCTAAAAAACACCGCACATGCGTTAAGCAGTTGAAATAGGCTAACTGAAGAGGTCGTGGCTTGAGTGGTATCACTTAGAACAAGATTCAATACATGTGCGTAGCACCAGGCATGAATTTGATGAGGTGCAACGTCACTCAGCCATTTAGTAAACCCATTGTATTGTCCTTGCATATTGGCTGCCCCATCTGTGGCATTACCGACACAATATTCAATAGAGTTTCTCTTGAAATAATTCAAACATACCTTTTCCAGTAGAAGATGTACAGTTTGCAATGTATATCAATTGCTCATGAACTTTATCTGTCATATATCTTATAATTATTGAACATTGGTCCTTCACACTTACATGTTGAGTTGTATCTAATTGAACTGAAAACATACCAGCAGATTTAATTTCCTCCGAAATGGGTTTCTTTATTATTTTTCTTATTGCATCAATGATATAATTCAATGTCGTCTTCGATATGAGGGTAATCAAATTTCCTCTTCCCTTATTCGCCAAATTAGATGCATGTCTGTCATTACTTTTCTCAATAACCATATCAAGATGTTTTTAATTACTGGGTCAAATTTTGCCAAGAGTAATAATATTTCCCAGCATTTTCCTTGATCGATAGTATCGTCGTTTAATCTGTAGGCGGCATCATTTTTTTACCGATAACTAAGACTGCGTTTTCCAATCATTTTCAGAATCTCAATTACTCTTTCCAGCACTTATCTCTTTTCTTGAACTTGTTTGAACCTTTTTTTATTTTGCTGAGAGAATAAAATTCTTACAGACATTATATAAGCTTCCACACACTTCTCGTGATATTTGCTGTTTTCATGTTCCTCTAATCTTTGATGCATGCACATGTTTCCAGGAATTCATTCCCACTGTGAATGAGTTCATAACGTCAGTCTTGCCATTTGCTAAGCATACTGTGCAAAACAAAGCTTGAGATTCTTTACAGTATGACACCCAATTCCTATTGATACCATTGCTTCTGAAAAAATGATAGATCAGTTTCACTCGCACTTGGTTGTATTGGGTGAGATTTAAAAAATGATTGTAAAGTATTCTGTCGAGGATGTTTGAAACAGTAACTAGTGTTTTTATCATCGATAACTGAAGTATCATTTTCGGGATTTAGTTCTGCCACTGCCTGCGTTGTTTTCATAAATATTGTGCTGTCAGTTAACTGCGTAACATTTTCTAAATGTAAGGTGGGAATCAAGTTTGTTGGCACTATTGAATGCTGATTGTTGTCATGGCTTTGATTTGAGTCGGGTTGTGTACTTGTAGAAGGTGTTTGTTGAAAGACGGTGTCTTTAGTTTGAATTAGAGTGGGTTTAAATAAATAAACGGTAATCTCTTATTTTACCATCCAAAATTATTTTGATACATATTATTGATACTTTACCTCTACAAACATTCCAAAATCATAGTATTGATTGTTATTTATTAAAAGAATAAGAAAAAAAATTAAAAAAAATGTGTTTACATGCATTAAATAAATTTTAAAAAAGGTCCTCTATATTGACGTAAGAGTACGGCCGCTGTTGGTTTGGAAATTATGGACCGCCATTTTGGTAGTTGCCCCTAATATCACCGCATATTAGTTATTAATTATTATATCACCGGTCCTGGCGGCCCACCGGGAATCGTCCCGGTGGGCCAGTCCACCCCTGTTTGTTGTGTGAATCGCGTTTCTCATGTAGGGCAAGCGCAGAGAAGGTGGCAACGTTCGCAAAGGGCCCCCTCGTACCCTTTGACGCCGCCACTGCTTGTAATATCACATACGGTGCATACAGTTTTTAACTTGCGTAGTGATGACATCATAAACCCCCGTTTTGGAATCACTAATTTTAGAAAGACTAAACATGGGTTTCTTAATAAATTGAAAGGACATTCTTGTTACTGTTCATCTGTACCTTTATTTAATTTTTAATAGGCCTACATGTCTCACTCTCAGGCCGTGATGTTTTCTTGTTTAAACTCACTTTCACTACATAATTAATGTCTTTTTAAAAAATCAGATACAAAGTTACTAAACTTATAACTATTATGTGCAGGTGCAATACTGCGAAATAAACCATAGACCGATATTGTTTATCTATTTAATTAAAACTCCTGCTAAAACAATATTACTTATAAAATTGTAGGACGTAACGTAGCTTTGAAGCAAATAACGGGACAAACGAGTACTTTGGAAGACACTAAAGCAATCTCATTAAATGCTGTTGATGGCAACACTGAACCAAACTACGCCAAAGGAAGCTGCACACACACTGGTGAAGCTGACAAGGAAAATTACCCAATGTGGCACGTCAACTTCCCTTACCCTGTTTATGTCAATAGATTCGAGTTGTACAACAGAGGTAGGTTGTAAGATTCCGACACATAGATATGTTTACCAAGATATTTTTTTTTATTATTGTATATCTATGGTCATGGATGTCGCTAGGAATTTTTCCGGGGGGGGGGGGGGCAAAACATTTCCAGGGGGTGGCAAATAACAACTTTATGACATTTTTTTTAAACGTAGGGGGGGGGGGGAAGCAAATGCCTCCCTCTTATATGACTTTTTTTTTCAAAATGCTCCCTCCCCATGAATACGCCCATGTCTATGGTGTTATTCTGTTAAACACATTGAAAAAGCTAAAAAAAAAAATGTCGTTGGCAGTGGACTTTTTCAAATAACGATGCACATTTTGTATTATATATTCTGTTTCATCAACTTTAAAATTGGTATTGCCATTAGATAGTTTTAAAAAAGTACTATTATAAAGAAAAGAAAATAACATGGGCTACCATTCTTCTAAGGGGACGGATGGTCGTGTGGTAAAGCGCTCGACTGTCGACCTGAAGGTACCCGGTTTGATTTCCGGAAAAGGGATATCCCCGCCCTCCCCTGTAACGATACTGCACGCGAGTAACATCTGTCACTTGACTGTGTGTGAGGTCCCTGTAAGGAGGGGGTGAAATCTCTTAGATCCTATAAACCACTACGGACGGTTTTTATGGTGTCCTTCTTTCATCCCCACCATAGCCGATAGTGCAATGACCTTGGAGGCACCACGGGAAATATATCGGGAACTTGAGCCAAGACCTGAAAATTGTCCTTGGTCCTCACCAGAGATTGAACCAGGTACCTTCAGGTCGACAGTCGAGCGCTTTATCGCACGAATGATCTTGCCACTTGATTGTAACGTGGTGTCCTTACTGGTTTACCCGAACAAGCGTTTAGTATTTGTTACAGTTAAAGCCCCTACTGATAAAAACAGGAAGTCGATACTACAGATAGATTTGTAAAGCTAGCTGCTCTGTCTAATGAACTTGATATTGATATAGAGATGGAACTTATTTCTACATTGTCTATTGAAAAAGCGCGAAAAAAATAAAGTCTTGAAATTTGCATTAGATACCATTATATACGAATATGTATTGAAACAAGCGATACAGTGGCGTATCGAGGGGTGGGCAAGGGGCATCATGTCACGTGCGCTACTCACAAAGGGGCGCCAAATGGTATATTTTACATATTATATTGTATGGTTTTCGAATAGGGGAGGAGGGGGGATGCGCTAAAAAGGTATTCTGCCCCGGTGGCGAGTTAAACTCGCTACGCCACTGAAGCGATTGCATACAATTTCTTTGTAAACGTTAATATAGAATAACTAATACGTTGCTGAGGCCGCAGTGAGGCGAGTTGGCCTAGGCGTAACATACTCTGGCGCCGGCCCTGGACGAAAAACTCTGGCCACCCTCACTGTAACATTTTGTCACACTTTGGCACCAGGGCTCGATTTACCGTCGGAGATGTCGGGAGTATCCCCGGCACTGAGAGCTGTCAACCCCCCCCCCCCCTTTACGCAAATATATTCCAGCCGGGGATGAAACCATAGACATTTATCCACTACTCTGCATACATTTTTGTTTCTTCCCCGGCACTGTTTTTTTTTCTTCAATCGAGCACTGCCCGGCACCAACACCACCCATTCCCCAAGGCTTCACAATTAAAAAAAAACAAGTGAAGTCTCTTATTTAAGTTTTAATTCCATATATTTACATCTCATTTCTGTTGTTTTTTTTTTAGACACAAGCCAAGAACGTTTGAAAGGATTTCTTTTATTCACTTACTCTCCTGAGAATGTCGAAGTTCACAGCTATCAAGACCTTTTAGAAAGTCCATTGAGCCAATATATGGTCGTCTCTCCACGTAAATTGAGTGCCATAAACAAATTGCAAATAACTGCACTTGCGGATCTTGGCGGTCGTTTTCTCACATTATGTGAGGTGGAAGTCTTTGGAGGTACGTTTATTTTTTCAAGTTATGGTATATGTGAAATCAACTTGCGAGCAATAACACTGATTTTTGAGGTCTGAGTTTTTTTTTTACATTTTTTCTAGTTCTGTTCTTTCCGCTGATTTCAAATGTTACTGGTTTTTTTTCAATCAGGTCAAGTTTTTATTCTATTTGAATTTCTAAAATTCTACGGAACCTGGCAATAAGTGAGGAAAAAAACAGATAGAATTCCCGTTTTTTATAATTCTAGCAATTTACAAAACCACCTAAAAAAAGCAAATATATTTTTTTATCTTGGTCTTATTTGTTTTCTTAACAGATAGCGAGAAGTATCAATTTATTTAGAACATTCATTGAACGTGAAGTTTCAGGCTATTACCTAATATAAAAATATGTTTTTAATCTTCTTTGTTACTAATTTATATTAATTTGAATGCTAAATTTTGCCGTCTACTTTTTTTTTTAGAAGCATCTTGTAAATTGTATTTACAAGCAAGGAAAGCAACAAATGATTCATAAAAACTGTTTGCTCCAATAGTTTGGAGATCATCATGATGAGAAGAAACAGATCCAAACAGATTCTGCTACATATGTGGTTCAGTCACTTTGCCTTACAGGCAGTCACCGATCACAAATTTTGTTTAAAAAGCTATATGTACCACATCAAGCTTATTTTGGTGTGAAACTTGGCGATCAGGACAAACCCTTTGCACCCCACATATGCTGTAAAACATGTGTCGAGGGACTACAACGTTGGAGCAAGAGGAAACAACCATCTCTTACTTTTGGTTTGCCAATGGTTTGGAGGGAACGAAAGGATCACACTACTGTTTGCTATTTTTGCATGACAAATCTATGTGGTATAAACAGAAAAAATAAACATCATGTACAGTATCCCATATAAAGATCACAACTGGGTGGTATGTAGGGATGTTCAAATTAAAGCGCTATAGCTGGGTCCACAAAGTAGCTACACAAAGTATCCATGACAGCAGGGCAGACAATCGGCACTACAAAAACGTAATTGGCCAGTTACACGTCAAACTTGGCCTAATTAAAAACTTTGTCAAAGCATTAGACAAAAAAAGGCCAAGCTTTTGCACTCCTCAAGGAAAATGTCCACGTATAAGTGAAGCCTAAGTGGAAGCAGGGATTTTTGATGGCCCACTAGTTAGGGAGTTGGTAGAAAATGCTAAGTATGAGGAATGTCTGAATAAAAATCAATTCAATTCATGGCGTCCATTCAAGTCTATTGTCCACAATTTTGTTGGTAACTACTGAAGTCCAGACTACGAGCTAATGGTTTTAAAGCTATTGGAGCACGCATGCCTGTGAAAATGCATTTCCGTAGCTCACATTTTTTAGACTATTTTCCTGACAACTGCGGCGATATGAGTGAAGAACAGGGGGAGCGTTTCTATCAAGACGCTCGTGTGATGGAAGAGCGATACCAGGGACGCTGGGTTGTAAATATCCTTGCTGACTACTGCTGGTGCATCAAAAGCGATGATCCAGATGCAGGTCACCAACGAAATTCTTTGAAAAAAAAACATTTCTTCTACATAAACTTTTTTTTTTTCAATTTACATTACAACAGTATTTTTTTACTTTTATATATAATAAAAACTGACCTGATTGAAAAAAAAAAACAGTTACATATGTGAAGTCAGCAAAAAAAAAAATGATCTAGAAACATTTTTAAAAAGTCAGACCTCAGAAAAAATTGCAAACGCAGACCAGTGTACTCATAGTGTACTCAGCGATTTTTATCTCTTAATTTGTAAAAGCTCGGCTCCTTTCCGAGCTCTTTTATTTGCGAAGTTATAATACACTGTATGTAGATTTATATCTTTGTTGATATCAATGGTAGTCAAACTTGATATTGCTTAAACTAATGATGCATTTTAATTGGCCATGATGAATTTCCCTTTCGCAGATGAAATTAAAACATGTGGTAAAAGTTTACGAGATAAATGGTTGTTTCATATCCTAATGGCAGGTCTTAATGTGAATCAAACGAAATGGGCCGAAATATGAACCATTTATCTCGTGGGTAGACTGTTGTAAACAATTAGCATTCTTTTTCGATTTCAGTTAATTAATATGCTTTTCTTTCACCTGCTTTTTTTTACCACAACACAGTCATAACTGTATCAACGACAACTGAAGTATACATGGAAATCATATAATGGCATAATTTCTAGCATTAAATATATTCCATATACGTCTGACCAATAAAAAGCATCATTTAAATCAATAGTACAAACAATATTTGTGCCAGATCAGGATATCCAACCAGATTTGGAACTGTTATAGGGTAAAAGAGTACGCAAAAAAGTTGTCACTTTAATACAATATTATTGACTTTCTTTTCAGGAAGGGTTTCCTGTAGGATAGACACAATTACATTAATTGACGAATGCCTACTTATTTTATATATGTCCCAAGATTAAATATGGCTGTCTTGATAATGTCAAATAACACTCTGGTGGCTCTGCGAATGTGTTAAAAATTAACAGAGCAACTTCCATTAAAAAAATTTAACTGCGATAAGCAGAGCAGCTTCCATTTTAAAAATTTAACTGCGATAAGCAGAGCGACATCCAATATAAAAATTGAGCAGAGACAAACCCTCTTCAATGGATCAGGATTTGAAATCTTTGGATGGGATGTAGTGAATTTAACTCCTTTAGTTGTAAAAAATACCAAAACATAAGTTATGGAGAATGCTAGAACTAAGTTAATTTATTTTCGAACCGAATAATTGCATAATTTTTATGCTTAACTTGTCTAAGGTGGCATTCACAGTACAGAAAAGAACATAAATTTCATAATATGAACTTGTGTAATGTATAGAGCTTGAATTTCTATGACCTAAAATATGTAGATATATGCATGCATTTAGACCCTCAAAAGTGCAAAATTAATAATAATGTAATTTTCTTAAAAAATTTTGAAATAAGACACAAAAATATGCTTTCATCCACTTTTTGATAAGATATTCACTTATGTCAAAAAAATTTTGGACTATGATTATTTTATGCCAAATAAAAATTGTCATATTGCGTTCAGAGATATACCATAAAATGAAAAAAATATATATGTTCATAAAATAAAAAAATCTGTGCTGTGCATCACCTAACAGAAACATCCTGTCCACCTGGAAAATATAGCATGGAGTGTGACAAATTATGTAACTGTTCTAATAAAACTGAAGCATGCTTTGTCAGCACTGGAGGATGCATTTCTGGTTGTGCCGCTGGTTACCAAGGTGAAGGCTGTTCTGAAGGTAAATTGACAGCAAAAAGAAATAACATAAAACATATTGTTAATATCTCTTTCACGCTGTAAGCTTATATTCATCTTCATTTTAATTTTCACTTCATAATTTATTTTACCTAAAAAAAAATAATTTTCATTAAGTGTGAGTGGAATAATATATCTAACTAGCTAAAACAAAATTTTACAAAAAGGACTTAAACTTTTGAGTCTTAAAAAAAGTAAAATAAATACTATACTATAGCAGTCATATGTCAGATACAATTATTACTAGTTTTTGTGTTGTGGTTCAAACTTTCTGACAAGCATGGTGTGGTATTTTCTTTAAATTTTTCATTACAAATGATAAGTGGTAGTGTAGTGTATGTTTGGTTTTTAAACTTAAAATGGCAATTGTTTCTCCAGGATAACCTAAAAATCTGTTTCATTTTTTATAGGATGCTTGAAAGGAAAATGGGGTGTTGACTGTCTGAAGATTTGTCATATGGGCTGTAAAAATGCATCTTGTGACAAAATGACAGGTCACTGTGACATGGGATGTTCTCCAGGATATAAACTTCCTGCCTGTAAAGAAGGTGAGGATGACCAGGTGATTAACTGGACTTACTTAAACATTGATGAGTAAAAGACTCTTACTTTTTCTGAATCGACTAATGTTAAAAATAGCATGCAGAAATATTTAATGTATAGAATTTTTTTTTATCTTTACAGAAATTATACTTCAATTGATAGATAATCTTAAAGGGAAGTGATACCAAGTTATTTTACTTGTTTGTTATATCTAAAGAAAAGATACCTGGGATATTCAGAAAAAAAAATAAATATAACTAAATAATGAAGTTCAACTATCAAGAAACTCTACTAATATAGATAATTGATAGAAATAATACCATTAATGAGAGACAGGAGAATCATGTAAAAGAAAAGTTGCTAAGTTTGTTGACAAAAAAAATCATAAAATCATAGAAGTTTTAACTGGTGAAATGGGAACACCACTTTTGGTCTTTTTTTAAGGGAGGAGCTGGATCAGAATTTTATTTTTCTTTCTTAGATAAGCACTGTGAAAAGCTATATTATAATATTAGGATATGACATAAAATTATGAAAGAATAAAATTGTTAACAAAAAGGAAGCGATGGTAATGGACACAAAATCTTTTTATATATTTTTTAAATTATTAGAATTACAAAATTTACTAAACAATTTCAGTAAATCTTTTCAAGTATCATAACAGATAGGTTTTAAAGTTACCTGTGGCAAATGTTGGATGCATGAGTTACTTTTTATTTTACAAAAATTTGTACACAGTCCCTATGGGAGTCAATAAAAAAAATTCTATAAAATTAAATTTAAAAAGAATTTCTAAAATTCCCAACAATTTTTTATTTATATTCACCATTGCCACAACATGTTAAATTTTATTGCAACGAACTGTTTATCTTATAATCAATTTAGCCCCAAAAATGTATGTTTTAAGCAACTGAAAAAAAATACTTTATGACTCAGCACTCTCTGTGCAAAAAAAGGACATTTTGATGCTCTTTCCCTCATGAAATAAAGAAATGTTGGCAAAAAAATAATGTTTTCCCTATTGATAAATTGTAATGGTGAAAATGAAATTTAGCAATTTATATCCCAATTCACCAAATTTTGCCAGTAAACGATAAGTATTCATACTTGAGACTTTCTATTAATTAGTGCATTATTGTCGAATGTTTTATAAAAACTAACTTACAGCTATGATCTGAAATATGACAATGTTAAATTATTCCTTCCCAAGTTTGTGACAGTGGCTCTTGGGGTAATGAATGTACATTTACCTGTAAGTCTACTTGCAAGAACCATTCATGTGATCCCCTGACTGGTCACTGTGACAAAGGATGCACTGCTGGTTACAAACCACCCCATTGTTCTGAAAGTAAGTGAAAAAATTATGTTGTAATGTCTTTAAAATAATTTCTTTGGGCTCATCCGTTAATTACATCAACAACTTGGGGGGGGGGGGGTCTAAAAAAGTTTGACAGTTGTTCACATAGAGAAGGAGGGGGGGTGTGAAGAATACTTTACTTCTACTATCTAAATGAATAAAAAGAATTAATTGTAAGACATTTTCTTTATAAATTTTATATAAATGCAAGTAGTTTTTATTAAATTAAATTTTTTTTGAAAATCCAATTTTATTATTTTTTTTGCGCCTCCACTGCCATTATGACAGAGTGTTGTGTTTTCTGCCAGAGCAGCTTTATTGCTGATACCTGTCTGCCATCCCTTCAGAGCGTTGGGTTGAGTGTGCTCTACATCTGCTGCCCCATCCCTTCAGAGCGTTGGGTTGAGTGTGCTCTTACATCTGCCGGCATGGCAAAACATAAGGAATTTATCTTTGCAGCGCTGGAATAAAGGTTTCAAATGTTAACTCCTCCCCCATGCACTTCCTGTACAGATACCAGCCTCTAGATATTACAGTCAGTAACTGTATTTTTTCAAATAAAGCCAGCTGCATCAAATATGAATATTATAAATACCACATGGTCAATGAGAGTTGTTAGGGGTATTTTTTATCTAGTAAAAGCAGTAAAAAATTCATTTTCAAAAATCAAAAAATTTTACATAAATAATAAAAAGAACTGACTCATTGCAAGCCAAACAAACTTCATTAAAGACCCTCATACTGTTACATAAAATTTGAGGTTGGAGAATGATTTAGTTTTTTTTTGTTATAACCCATTAAATAGGGAGGTAGATTCGTTGATTTTGTTATATTGGGCAAATCAGATTTGTAATTATTATTTTTTAGTGTGATATTTGGGAATAGGTTTTTTTTATTAATTGTTTATTTTTTTAAAGTTTGTATTTAAGGGAAAGGGGTAAGAAAAAATTGACATAATATTACTTGGGGGTGGGGTAATTGAAAGTTAGATATGTATTGACAAAGTGGGGAGGGTATTGGTCTTAAAAGTGCTAAATTTCTTGATGTAATAAATGGACAAGCCCTTTTTTCATATAGTTTTTATATTTAATTTTATTTTTTTTTAGATGTATTAAGTTCTTGTGTGTTCTCTCTTTTTTTATCATCATTTAAAAAATTCATTCTTGTTCCAGTAAAATTGTAGATTTAAATTAAATCCTGTAATTCAGCTTTCTCAGAAATTTATTTTATTTATTCATTTTACAGCTTGTGCCAAGGGAAACTGGGGAGAGAATTGTTCTCTGGAGTGTAATGTCAACTGTGCATATAAAAATTGCAATCACATTGCTGGAAAATGTATAGATGGGTGTGTCAGTGGTTATAAACCTCCAAACTGCACAAATAGTAAGTTTGTAAATCATAATTTAAAAAAAAAAATTTCCCACAGAAATTGTGTTTTGATATATTTTTAATAATCTTTACTATTCTATTGATATTAATAACCTATTAAACAGAAGGAAGTGACTCTGGGTCCAAGTAATGGGACTCCATGTTATTTTTTTCAGGGTCCAGCTATAGATGCGCATGCGCGACAGACAGACTGCCTATTATTGCATATTTTTGTTTTCGGGGTTAGGGTTAGGAATAGGATTAGGGTTAGGTTTAGGGGGTGAGGGATAGGGTTAGGGTTAGAAGCAATATCTATAGCCGGACCCCGAAAAAAAAATTTGGAGTCCGGCTATCGCGCATGCGCACATCTACAGCCGTAAAAAAATCAAGTCCGTCTAGAGCGCATGCGCATCTATAGTTGGACCCCGGAAAAAAAATAATACGGAGTCCCGTTCCTTGGAACCGTAGCCACTGCGTAAACAGAAACTGTTTGTTGTTTTCTATATAGAAGATGAGCCTAAATTTTGATAATTTACTTGAATTTAAATTACTGATATTTCATGAGACAGGTTGTGATCAAGGAAGGTTTGGCCCGAACTGCTTAATAGCTTGTGACAAATGTCTTAGCCGATCATGTGACAGCGTGACAGGCCATTGTAAACATGGATGTGCAGGTGGTTATAAATTTCCAGATTGCTATGATGGTAAGTGGCCATTCTGTTGTACATCACTTGTTACATTTTCATTTTATTTCTGCGGATCCACATATTTGAATTTTTTTTATATGCGTCATGTTTAGTGAAATTATGTTACTCAATGTTTGAACCTGTTTTTGGCATGCTTACTCAATCCTGGTGCCAATACAACATTACCAGGTCTAATCTTGCAAAATATTTTTCATGGTAAAGTGCATTATTAATTTTTATTAAGCAGCAAAAGTATTCAAACTACTAAGAGGATTTTTTTATCTTAACTCAGTTAAATTTTATTTTTTCTTAAATTAGAGTGGATAACATTATAGATACACATACTATAATATTAAATGATAAAGGTGATATATAAGCATCTAAAATCTATTTTAATTACATTTGATCATGTCATAAATAATAAAATCATATTATTCTAGCATGTGAAAAGGGACGATGGGGAGAGAATTGTTCCAGGGAATGTAATGTCAACTGTTTAGATAAAAATTGCAATCACATTACTGGAAAATGTATAGATGGGTGTTTCAGTGGTTATAAGCCTCCAAACTGCACAGATAGTAAGTTTTTATTTTTTGTATTTCTTTAGTTCATCCTCAATAGCAGTTCTGCAATTATTTTTTTAACTACTCTGCTTTGAATAAATGCATAATTTTTTTTTCTTCAAATTCGTTATTTTGGTTTTGTTTTGATTAAAAAGTTTTCATAGAAAATCATAATTTTGTTTCTACCATGTACATTTAGTTGCAATAATGTGTGCCTTGAGACAGGTTGTGATCAAGGAACTTTTGGCCTTCACTGTTCAAAAACTTGTGACAGATGTCTGAATAAATCTTGTGACAGTGTGACAGGTCAATGTAAACTGGGATGTGTAGGTGGATACAAGTTTCCTGATTGTAATGAGAGTAAGTTTTCACTTTTAAAACATTGTATAATACATTCATTTTATTGCTAGAATGACAGGGTGTTTGTGCCTGTCACACCAGCGTTAGTGTCGACGTATAATGCACGTCTGCCATCCCTATATTACCCAGAATAATAACATTTTGCACTTGCCCAGACTGTCCAGTTTACTTCTGATTGGCCAGAATGGCACAGCAAGGGTTTTTCCTGCCACCAAGGATGAAGGGTGGGGTTGGTGATTGTAGTGTGCCTAACCACTGCCAGAAATTGCAGGCTGGGAGAGTACTTTAGTGTATCAAAGTGGAAGGATGCTGTGTGTCGACCACATTCGTCAACACCAATAAGCGATACCAAAAAAGTCAAAGAGCTCATTTTGGCTATCTATTATTTTTAAGCAGAAAAAAAGCATTAATTTGAAGTGACACATGTGAATAAACTGGTCTGAATTAATAATGTAACATTCATATAAGCCAATGCTAATTGCAGCTGTAACAATTTCAGAGTACTCAGCCATATTCAAAACTGACTTATTATGCCATTTTTATAGAGTAAAAATTCTATAAAGAATCGCACAATAGTCAATCTAAGAATATATAGTGAAAAAAGTAATAATATAATAGAAAATGGCTATTAGAATAAATGGCCAATAGAATAAAAACAACAGACAAAATTGTTTGAATACTAATAGTAAATTATATAGATTTTGTCGTTTGAACCTACGTTAATTTTTTTTTTAAATCTTTCAATATGTGTTAATTTTGGTCAAAAAATATATCAACCAGCAGCGCTAATAAATATAAACATTCAAAAGTTCATTCTAATTTCAACAAAATGAACATTTATTTGATCCCATTTATCTCTGCTTACTGCTTATACTTTGAATAGCTATGACAAGTTAAGATATCAACAGTCTAAAGGTCATTTGTAAAATCATCTCTAAAATAAATGTTAAAAGACTGTCTATTCAGTTTTCAGTTGTAAATAGCTAAATCCTGACAATTTAAATAGAACTAATTTAAATGTATAATATTTTATTATTTGAAGAAAATTTTAGTGTGTTTTGAATATTCATATTCATATACAGCTTGTAACACTGGTCTTTGGGGTGACAACTGCACACAGACTTGCCATTTTAACTGTAAGGGTGAATTTTGCAACAGACTGACTGGTTACTGTGAAAAAGGATGTCTGCAGGGATTCAAATTGCCCACATGTATAGAAAGTAAGTAATAGTACTGTGTATTTCTTTGTTATTTGGATTCACTGCTGAAAGATATCCTATAAAATAAAAGACAAGTGTGTGTTTTTGTTCCTCCAATAGTATTTACTAAAGTAATCATGTGACAGCTTACCCAACCTCGTGACTTGCTTCTGACCCGGAATAGGAAGTCCAGACACTATAAGATATAGTCTCAAATATAATTGCCTGAAATGTACAGCGTAAAAATTATTTTTGTAAAACTTAGGCAAAGAAAAAAACCTGAAAAAATATGCGGCCCAAGTCCACCCAGCTTTAAATGGGTGCCTGACTTTAACTTGGGAGAGTAAAGGTGGCTGGGTGTTGTGCTCACCACACAATCCCCTTATATGCAGAGGTTTCTGCAACAGATTAATTCTACACCTTATCTGTCCCCAAAGAGCCCTTTAGGGAATAAGGGAACTTACTGCTTTGCCTTAACACATGACTGAACCAGGTCATCCTGCTTCACTTAATTGTTGCCGTAATTGTTTCCTGAGGATATTCTTTCCCAGACATACTCATTGGTCTTGCATTCTAGGTAGGAGATTTTGAAGGATTTTCCTCATCCATTTCTTTTCGAAAGCCTGCAACTTGCTTACCGTGGCTGCTAGAAGTGTCAGTGTCTAACACCCATGCAGATTCTGTTAAATTTAGTCATTACTGCCATTGGTCCAAATTCCGCTTCATAGCTCCCATCTTTGGATAAGATGACTCCTTGGTATTTGAAATTCTGTACTTTTCCAGCTTTTGATGATTAATTACGATGTTTGCACTACTGGCATCTTTGGTGTTGACTATTATCTTGCTTTTATCTGAGCTGATTTCCATTCTATATGCACCATCTGCAAACTTGAAGTTCATTGTTGCTCTCTGCCAGAAGATGTATATCATCAACAACCACAGATTTTCAAAAAAAAAGATAACAAAACTGATCAACCTTATCAAGTAATCATGAGAATGAAAATAAATATTCAGAATATCCATTATTTGATATATATATATGCATTGAGACCAATTAATAACACTAACTTACAATGTAATACTGTAGTGATCATCCTAAATATTTAGATTTTTTTGGCCTATCAGATTACAATCTAGTGTGGCTTAAAAGGTATTAATATTTCCAGTTTCTTTATTAAAATGCCTTCAAGCTGGATTCAAGATTACCTTTGTAAGCTAAGCAACACATTTAAATATCTTTACTGCCAAAATGTAGGGTTTGAGGAGGGGCTGTTATAGGCAAAAAGTGTATGTTTGTTACTTGGTTAAATTTAACATTGTATAATTTTTTGAATAGGGTTTTGTCATTTTTGGAGAAAACTAAATATACATTTACAGGTTTAATTTTAATGAACTTACTGCTTAACTGTTTATCAATTTATTTGATTTTTTTGTACCTTCTTGTAAAAATAAACTATAGAATTTAGAGAAAAATAAAAAAAAAAATTAAGGAATTGAATGACATAATTTAAAGAATTATTTCCCTCATTGTCTGCAGCTTTAAAAGTTTTTGAATATTTTCTCAGCATGTAATTCTGGTCTCTGGGGAGAAAATTGTTCATATCCATGCAGTCATAAGTGTATGAACAACTCCTGCAACAGTAAAACAGGTGAATGTGATCTTGGATGTGCTGTTGGTTTCAAACTTCCATGTAAAGAAGGTTAGTTCATTATAGTTTGTTTGTTTTTTTGTCTTCTTTTAAAGAACATGACAAATCAAATGCATGAAAGATTTAACTTCTAAAATAAAGTTTGTCCTTTTCATTATTTCCAACAACCATTTAAAAAAAAATGAGTTTTACATTTGTGAAGGTTTTTTTTTGGAATTACATTGCATTGTTAGTTAACAGACACTATTTGTTCTTAAACCACATTCTTTAATTTGTTTGTAATGTAATACATATTAATGTTACCAGGTAGCATTACTGTGAGGGTGTTAAAAGAGGGGGGGGTACAAATAAAAATAATGAGTAAACTCGTGTACAAATGTAGATGTCCATGATGGGAAAGTGGATAATTTAGTCAAATTGTTTAAAATAAGTGTAATCCTGGTATAATATACTTGAACAATATGCAGGTTTTAATTATTAACTCTCTTATCCTTAAATCCCACATTATTAGTACAGTGAAATGTTATTACCAACGAAAGTCAGAAAGTCACGTGTAACCAAATATTCAGTACAGCAAGGGATGAGAGATTTAGCAAGGTGGGAAAAGGGGAGAGAAAGAGAGTTAAGATGTCATGGGACAGCCAAGCGACGGGGGGGGGGGCACAATTACGTAACAACCGGGGGGGGAGAGGGATGAGAGTTGTTAGCAAGGTGGGAAAGGGGAGGAGGAAGAAAGAGCTAAGACGACATAGGACAACCACGATCGCAGGATTAAAAAAAATCAATAATGTTAACAAACTACCAGTACCAGTATTAAATTAATAATACAGGATGTGAAGAATAACAGAGTGATTTATTTGACCTTTTTGTGATATAACTATACTTTTTTTCTAACTGTAATAAAAATTTATTCTAGTTAAAAAAATAAACATATATTTTTTTTATAAATGTATAAATAATTTCATTGTTTAATAGAGGAGACAATATGAGTAAGAGAGCAGTCATAGGCACATTGCACATGTGGCCTATAAATTAAGGGGAGTAAGGCATGTTGAATAACTGATACAAAAATAAATGAGTTACGCCCCTTAGTTCAATGACCGTTAGTGGCAAGTAACGAATAGTGTTGTTTTAGTCCCAGGCAGAGGTGGGCAAAATACTGACCACAGAGTATTTAAAATACCAAATACTAAAATACCCCAGGATAAGTATTTTAAATACCAAAATACTTTTCAATAGGGTTCAAAATACTAAAATACAAAATACGTATTTTAAAATACTTTTATTCAAATACAAATACTTGGTTTTATCGTCCATCACTGCATTCACTGGATATTTTATACACCAACATCAATGTAACTATAAGTATCACCATTTTTAATGTTTACTTTGACAGCAGCTACAATATACATAAAAAATCAAGTGAAAATTATCTCCAAAAAAACTTTAATAACAAACATTGCTTCATGTTTTGCAATAAAAAGTTGTTCATACAATTTCACAATATAATTTTATGATTTGCTTTCAATAGTAATTGTTGCTGAAAATTTTCGTCAGTCATACATGCCCTCTTTTTATTCAATACCATCCCTGCATACGAAAAAAGCCGTTCAACTGGTGCAGAGGATGGTATGCCAGTGTTGTATTTCAAAAACAATTTTTTGACAGTAGGGTACTTATGCAAAATTTCAAGCGAGGTAGACTTGTCATCAAAGTACTGGAGAATTTCCATGTCTGATATAATTTCAGTTGGTGGAGTATGTCCACTTTCAAAGGAAAAGAAATTATCATTATCCACTGGGGCTGAGGCAGGAACATTATTTTGATGAACAATGCTTGAGAGCGACTCTTGTGTCGCCTTGGCCAAAAAAAGATTTCTAACGCTTTGGACATTGTTGGCTGGCACTCATCTCAATTTGAAGAAGGGATTAGAAACAGCGGCAAAAATATACTCATTAACACTTGCATCAAGATCTACATAGCAACCAAATCGTTTGTGAATACATTGGAGCAGCCCCTTGCAAAGCGGAGCACAATAGTTTAATTGCCTGTTACACAGATCTTCTAATTTGTCTTTGATACGCAACAATGTTGGCAATAAATGACCCATAAAACAATTTTTATCTCCCTGCAAATGATCGAGGCTATCTGCGACAGGTTTCATACATTCAATAAATTCCAGCAAGAATTTGATTTCATAGTCCTTGAAAACAGGAACCTTAAGCGCAATACACAAATCTTTCAGTTTGTCACTTGGTTTAGTGAGGTTGCAAACACTGTCATATAAAGAATTCCATCTGGTTGGGCAAGAGGACGGATGGTCGTGCGGTAACGCGCTCGACTGTCGACCTGAAGGTACCTGGTTCGATCTCCGGTGAGGACCAAGGAAATTTTTCAGGTCTTGGCTCAAGTTCCCGATATATCTCCCGTGGTGCCTCCATGGCCATTGCACTATCGGCTATGGTGGGGATGAAAGAAGGGCACCATAAAACCGTCCCATTAGTGGTTTATAGGATCTAAGGGATTTCATCTCATCCTTACAGGGACTTTACACACATCTGGTTGGGCAAGGACACATCGGTTGTGAATTCATGACGTCAAAATATTCCTCACAAGATTTTGGTGATTGAGAGCATATGTTCCAGATTGCCGTGCACTTATCGAAGGTTGTGTGATGGACTCGCCCATACGGATGATTGTCTGCAACTATTTTGGCAAGATCCGTAGTAGCTATCAAGCTAAGTGTGTGACTGCTGCATCTGTGATGCTGAGGAAGAGAGGTGTGAGAAGTATCATAATCGTGACTATCAGCATCATCATGGATTGATAGAGGGTTAGCCAAAATATTTCCGACATCTTCAAACTCAATATCATTTTCCTCAATATCATCACTCTTCTCGATTTTAACACCAAACTGCTCAAAAGCTTTAGCAAAATTTGATCCATTATCAGTTACAGTAAGGCAAACTTTGTTGGAAATGCCAAAATTTTCATGCACATCGTATAGTAATTCTGCTATACTGTCATATGTGTGACTGCCAGGAAACCTACGACAAGCTAAAGCTGCTGATTCTCTAGAAAGACTTGAGATATTTATCCAGTGAGCAGTAACACCGAGAAAACTTCGACGATTTGACGACCATATGTCGGCTGTAGTACATACAAAAGTTTGCTCTGACAGAACCTGCTTCAATTTCTCGATCATTTGCAACTCCATTTCATTTAAACGCCTGCCGAGGGTCCTACGAGACATTACCACAACCTCCGTATTCATCTTACACAGTCCAGCCACTAAAGCCTTGAACTCGGGTTCTTCAACGGTTGTTTGCGGACGCATGCCCATGACGATGTATTTCGTGATCAGTTGATCCGCAGCAGCCTGAGAACTTCCACGAACAGTCTGTTCAATAGTCTGCTGCCGAGCGTGCTTTAAAGATACAGCAGATGGCGCTGCAACGGTTTTCCGTTTTCGTTCACGCACTGAACTTGAAGATGGTGCCACCTCATTGCGGTAGTTATTGTAATCCTCCAAGCAATCTTTATGAACAGTCTGTAAAAAAAATTTAAATTTCATTTAGAATTTTAAAAATGCATTTGATTCTTACACTGTTATACATCTTCTTCGCTGAGTTTGACGGTTCAAACCGCATCTCAATCAGATTACAAATAAGCGAGATATCTGGACTACATTTTCCAGGAAATTTGCATCGATATCCGTTGATAAGTGACTGAGATATCAAGGTGATCACGAACGTGACAGACGGCCGGACGGCGTGCATGACAGCTGAGAACTGTCATGATTGTAAACCGAGCCTCCTGTCAGTGGCTCGGTTTACAATCAATAATATATTACATGTAAGTTATGTAACTTTGACACAGCAAATTTAAATCAGCGCCGCCGAGTAACTATGTTAGAGGGGGCGCTATATAAATACGCTATTACATTACATTACAAATCAAATCAAATAAATTTACATGTTTTATTGCACAATATCATTCATAATTCTGATGACATTCTCTAAGTACACTACTACAGTACAGTACTTGTACTTACCCGCAAGTGCTTTAGAAAAAGGCTATGATAATTATTATTGATAGGGTTGTAAAAGTATTTTGAAAAAAGTATTTTGAAAAAGTATTTTTGAATTACTAAAATACTCTTACACAAGTATTTAAATACCAAAATACTAAATACTTTCACACAAGTATTTAAAATACCAAATAAAATACGTATTTTATTTTGAAAATACGTATTTAAAATACTTGTATTTGAAATACTGCCCACCTCTGGTCCCAGGTCCTATTTTAGTTTCAGTTTTTATTTCGTTTTTTCTGTAATAATTTTAGTTTTAGTCTAGTTTTAGTTTTAGGCCCAATTTTAGTTTTCATAGACTAAAACACCAGAGTTTTAGTTTTCGTCTTATTCATTTTAGTTTCACTTTTAGTTTTAGTCTTGTAAACACCAATAACAAATAACATCATTGTTCATGACCACTTGTTGAAACAGATTGAAGCATAATAATAGTTGTCACAGATGACAGCTCAGTGTACTGAGTCCATTCACTCCATTGTCACATTATGAGTCACACTATCACATTGTGTCATGTGCCAATGCCATGTCTCTATTTTGACTATGTTGTAGACTAGCAGACGCTTGATGTCAATGTTATCAAACACCATATCAAGTTAAAATTCTAATTCTGGATTGGATTGTAAACAATGTAATTTTGCAGATACGTGCCAATTGCCGCAGCCAAAGATGAGCGATTTTGTTTGTTCCAGATAGCTACTAACTTTAACTAGGACGAATTGCTTAATAGTAACAGTTTTGCTGAAGTATACAGATATCTTGAAAATAATTCATCAAAAATGCTGTCATTAGCAGTCTACCCAAGCATTAAGAAACTATACCTGCAACTGAACACTGGACTTACGGCTAGTGCTGCAATTGAGCGACTGGTTTCATTGGGTGGGCGTGTTTTTATGCCATTACATTCTAGGCTAAGCAATGATCATTTTGAAATGATGGTCTTCTTACCTGCTGCCAAGTGGTGAAGGGATTAGCATTAAAATTGTGCTTTGACAATGTATTCTATCATTTTTACATATTTTTTAAACTTGAGAGCACTCATTATATTTTAAATAGAAACATTTTGTTGTTCTCAAAAGTATTGGTATTGTATCGGTATCGATTTTGGAAATACATTTTTACTTGAGTATTGGTATTGGCAATACTATTTTCATGAAGTATTGGTATCGGTATTGACGATACAATTCTAGAGTATTGTTAACAACCCTGCTTATTTTATAGCCCAGTTGATGCGCATGCGCGATCATCAAAGAAATTAGATATGTCCTAGGTCATAATAATTTCGTAGAATAGATGGTTCGCCCGCAGACCACTGTACCGGAAAAGAACGATAAATGGGGATTTTATTTTTTATTTCATTGGGGAGTTTTAGTTTCAGTTTTTATTCAGTATTTTGTCTACCAGATTTAGTTTTCGTCTAGTTTTAGTCTTGCTGCTAATTTTAGTTTTAGTTTTAGTTCTCGTTGACGAAAAGTCAACATTTTCGTTAACAAAGGTTTTAGTTTGAGTTTTGTTCGACGAAAACTACACTAGTAACGAAAGCTGAAAGCTAAATTAGTAGCTAAACTAATAAGAAATAAACGGAAAGAAAATTAAACATTTTTAGCTGAATATCTTTGGAGAAATTTGTAAAATTCCACAATATATTTACATAGATACCCAAATGAACTATATCCACATATTAAGAACAGAAAATGAAGTCGAAACCGCCGCTTCTCCCCCCCCCCCTCCCCCAAATTTCAGCATAACAAATTTTCAGTATTACGAACGAATTTCGAGTCCCCCCGTCAATTTCACTGTATAAAAATGTGCTTCTTTTGTCTACACTTGTGTATATCAACTTTGCATTTTAGTGATTTATAAATACTTTATTTTGTTTATTTACTCTTAAGTTATTAGTTCATGTTTGTTGCTCACATTGTTGTGATAATGCAGTTTGCTCTAAATTTTATCAGCTTGTGATCAAGGAAGATTTGGATTAAACTGTACAAACACATGTGACAGATGTATCAATAAATCATGTGACAGTGTTACAGGTCAGTGTTTTCTAGGATGTGTGGGTGGCTATAAGTCAGCTTACTGTAATGAAGGTGAGTAACTTTAATGTTTTCTTTTTATCCTGTAATACAAATTATGTGTTCATTTTTGTCTTTAGTTGTCCCTATACATTCTTTTTAACTTCATGTTTGTTTGTTAAATTTTTTGTTGCCTAATTTTTGCTCTGGTATGTGAATATATCTATAAGTTAAACATATGTGATTACTATTTCATATAACAAAGTTAAAAATTGCTTTTCAAGAGGATACATATTTTTATGATTAGTTGACATGAATAACTTTCTTCAGTGTTAAAAAAAAAATAATACGTACTGTGTCTAATATTTGTATTTGTCGACAGTTTGTGATCATGGTTGGTGGGGAACCAACTGTTCACTTCCATGTAACATCAACTGTAAAAATAAATCTTGTGACAGTAAAACAGGTTCATGTGATCAAAGCTGTGAAACAGGGTTTAAACCTCCATCCTGCACTGAAGGTAAAACATATGACTATTAATAGGAAATTTACAATCTTTTCAATTTATAATGTCTTAAATAATATATTGCAATACTCTTTTTGATAACCTGATCTTTATTCAGTTCAACCATATAAATGTACTGTGTTGAAATATTTACCTGATAACTGATGGCAGAGATGTATGATAAAGCCATACAAACTCAATTGGGTGGGGCTTGGGTTAAAAAGATCAAAACAAGACGCACACTTTTTTTTGGCAGCCATTCTTGAAATAAAATTGTTAAGATCCCAGTAAACACAATTCTCATAAAATTGAAAATATTTTAATTTTTTTTTGTAAGACTTGCATTCTTAAAAGATTTTTATCAATTTCTATCCATAAGTTCTAACATGCAGTGAAAACACTGTGGTTACAGTCACATTGCCATTGAAAAAAAAAGTAATCCTTAAAGGTATTGAAGATTGGATATATGCACCGGTAGATTTTTGAAACATATTTATACAAAATTTGATTGCATTAAAACTAATAGATTTTTACCTGTAATCTTTGCAGCGAATAGTTTTTATGTCAAAATTCTATACAGATTGAAATAATGATTCTTATGCTGAATAAAGATTTTGTAAAAAATGAGGTGTTGTCTCAAAGTTCACTACTGGATTCTAAGGCACAAAGTTAAGGCACAAAGGGCACAAAGACATATTGTCAAAAAACACAAACCTGTCTAAAATCCAAACAGTGCATTTTGTTTCCCCACCAGTGATATTTACATAACGATAACGAAAACGAAAATGATTGCTTCCCGTTTTACGAAAACGAAAACTAAAACGAATAATGAAAGAAAAACGAATATAATATAAAAATAAAAATGTTGGGTGTAGAAACTTATAAAAACGAAAACGTTTGTGCAAGAAACGAAAATAATACAAAATTGTGCAGAACAGGGTTCTCACACATTGGTTAGAGAGAGTCAATTAACATTCGGAAAAACAGATAAATCACCGGACTGCCACGGACAGCATCAACCCCACCACTTCTCCTAATACAATGTATGGCACGGATCAAACCAATAGCCCGTGACGAGGGACATAGTGAAAACGCACGTACCTGTCCCCCATCCTGTTCCCCCGCCCCGCATTCCATCTTTTTTCCCTTTCTGATTTAATTGCACTGGTATCGCGTCCGGATACCAGAGTGCCTTACCATTTAATCTGATACCTTTTCTGTTCGAGGAATGGAATGTAACTTATAGCACCCCCCACCTGAGTTTGTCTGATTTATGTGGGGAAGTAGGGAGCAGATTAAGAGGGCCCAATGATATAAAAGTATATTTGGAGATAGAGTAGGCAATTGGGCTGAGGCAAGCGTAGAGAGTGGACGTGAGATATAACGAAGTCCACTATAGTCTACTATTATTCTTTTCCGCCAGCCATTGTTTATGTGAAATAATAATTATTGTGCAAGTCTTATTAAATGGCAAGTCTTATTAAACAATTTTCTGGAAGGAAACGCGAAAGTGTATTTTCTGTCTGTGGACTGTTTACTGCTGGAAGACGCAATAGAAAGAGTAAATCGCTCGAAATGCGTTCAGTCTTAAAACTGAACTTACAGTTCTTGAAGGACAATGGATTTTGAATGACAGTAATAATAATATAACAATAAAATTTAGTGAGTTTTCGAAATAACATTGTGACTTTTAATGTACTTGTATAATGTATCGCTCATAAGTGATAAAACTGAAACTGAAATGATAGTTAGCAAAAAATAAACTGAAACTGAAATAATTGCTGTGAAAACTTATAAAAACTGAAATATTTGCACTGTGAAAAACTGTAATAATATAAAAATAAAAATTATTGAAGCCAAAACTTACACAAAATAAAACTAAAATGAATTTCAAAACTAAAATATCACAGTTCCCCACCCTTACGTTCATTATATCCATCAAAATGAAGCTTCAAATTTTCAGAAAAAACACACACAATAATGCACTTAAAACCCTAAACTGAATTTCTGTGGGTTTTACTTACGCTTATACGTAGGTCCCTGCCTTTATAATGATAGAAAGTGATTGTTAATATAAATAGTGAATTTAAAAAAAAATATTTGGTAATTTATTTCAGTTGCTTAAAAGATATAAAATGTTGATGTATCATACTCTAAAACATTACACAGTGATAACACTGAATGCTGAAAGCTCAAACAACTTTAAATTCCAAATAAACAATAAAAATTGTTAATACCTAGGATTGGATTAACTCTCATCTTTTATATGATTATGTAGGAAAAAAATTACTTTAAATCTCCAGGGAACATATTTAGTTTTGGATTTGGAGGTATCACTGTAGTAAGATTAGTTTAAGCCATAACAACATCATGTTTTGAAACATAAATTTAGAGTACATGTAAAAGTATTTTATAATTTATTTTTTATCTTAAATATTTCTATTCAAGTATGTGATCAAGGGACCTGGGGTGACAACTGCTTTCACCCATGTAACATTAAGTGTAAAAACAAATCCTGTGACAGACTGAAAGGTCACTGTGACCTGGGATGTGAGAACGGTTACAAGTTTCCAAATTGTACTGAAGGTAAGTTGATTGTATGACACTAGTTGAGTTGTTCAATATATGAGTGTTTGTAACTGTCAATGTTTTTCATTAAGACACTTTTAGATTTTTTTTTAAGTGCAGGTTGCGATATTGACCTATACCTTGAAATATATTGTTCAACAAAATCAGTTAGCAAAGTGTTATGTAGAGAGTGACTATTGAAATCAGTGTATATTTTTGTATTGTGAATATAATTAAATTTTATAAAAACAAATTATATTTAAATATGCACTATTGTGCACTGGTAGATTACTAACATCTTCAAAAGCTCATTACACATTTTAAACTAATTACTCTAGAGTTAAAAATTGTTAGTACATGTACCTCCTACTCTAACAAAGTTCTGTATTCTGATTATTTAAAGTAAACTATTTTGTGGGCACCTAAGCCAGACATTTTTTAAAAAGTGTAAATGCAGGGGCGTAGCTAAGGGGGTGCGAGGGGGCGAACCGCCTCGGGTGACAGCTTATGGAGGGTGACACTATGTTGCCTCTAACAAAATTTTTCAGCCAGGCTAAGGTGCGAAAATAGTCTGAAAATAGAATTTTTACAAAACCCAACCAACACAGGAAATGTGACCGGACGTTTCACATACAGATCCCATGTCAACCGAAATTAGATATGTACACATCAGCAGTAGTACAGTTGAAGTCATTCCTTGGATTTTTTCATCTGAAAGGTAAAACAGATACTGTATTGACTGGCGATATCCTCGAGAAACTAGAAAACGAAGGACTGGATATTCAGTTATGTCGGTCAAGGGTACGATAATGCAGCAAACATGTCTGGAATCTGCGGTGGTGTGCAACAAAAGATCAAAGACACTAATCCGAAGGCAATTTTTTACCTTGTTTGAACCATTCTTTGAACCTTTGTGGCAAACATTCGTTTGCTAGCAATCCGTCTTATGTAACTTTTTTTGGAAGTCTTGAGGCGCTGTTCACATTTTTTGCTCTGTCGACCGATCATTGGGATGTACTAGAGAAATACACAGAACTAACAGTGAAGAGACTGTTTACAACTCGCTGGAGTGTACATGCTGATGCAGTGAAGCAAGTGATACAGAATTTAACCAATTTGTGGAAGCCATTGAAGCTCTGTGTGATGTCAGCTTATATGCGACTTTTCTTTCATTTCGTTCTTGTTTTTCTGAGGTGATGTTTTACAAGAAGTCGACTTAGCACAGAAGTACATGACAACACCATTTATTACTGTGGATGTGGTTGCCACCAAACTAAGGGCTCTCAAGGTCTTTGTTTGTAGAAGAGCATCGTATGAAGGTTGTTGACAATGCCTTCCAGCAGACACTTGCGAAATGTGAAGAACTTGATATCCCTACAGAGAAGAGAATCATAAGAGAAGATTACCAAGAGATTAGGCAAGAGATGCTGGATTGTCATTGCAGCAGGAGACCAAGAGAACAATGTTAGATTTTCTGGACCGTTTTCATATGGAGTTAGATATAGAGGAAAGGCAGTGAATGACATTTTGCTGACTTTTTCTGCCATTCAGCAAGACCATATTATTTGTGCCAACGACAAAGAAATACAGTTGTCTGTTACCAAGCTCACAACCGTGTATGATGAGCTGAAGAAGACCTTTGTTTAGAAATTTCACTTTTAAGGCAACAATTACAAGCAGCCGAAATAAACTTGGAGGAAGCCAAGCACTGGATCGTACTGCATTCCTACGGTTTATCATGGACTTTTTAAACATTGCCATATCTTACGCTGACTCTAAGATTCTTTCTGACAATATGTGTTTGTGGAGACGGTGAAAGAAGTTTCTCCAAATGAAACTTATAAAACATGACTTCTGTCAACCATGACAAGTCGAGATTGTGAGATTGTCGGATCTGGCTGCTCTGTCCATTGAACGCGAACTTACAAGACAAATAGATTTTGACGATCTCGTTGACTTGTTTGCCGCAATGAAAACAAGAAGACATTCCTTCTAGGACTAAAGTGTCGAAGGACATTCTTATTGGGCTGTGTATTGTCATGTTTTGCATTTAGATGTTCTGAAAGTGAACAGTTGCATTTTTAAAAAAATCTTTGTATTTGAAGTATTTGTTTTGTGGTATTGGATTCGGATTTTGTCTTGGATCATACATGTAAGCAGTAACGTACCGGTCAGAAGAGTAAAGTAGAGCCTAGAGGTAGAGTATGTATGAACATTAAGCTACACCTAACCATTCAGCATAGGGTCATGTGGGGTCACTGGAGTGACATTTGAACTGATTGCCCCGGGTCTAGCTACGCCACTGTGTAAATGCAATCATGCTATTCTTAATGTGTGAATACATTTTTTACAAAAGACATTGCTAAAAAAAACTGAACTAAATGATGCAAAAGGATCTTGTAAAAAAAAAAAACAGGGTTGGCTACAGACAAAATTATTTTAAAGGTGGAATATAAATAATATATATATATATATATAGAGAGAGAGAGAGAGACATTGATTTGTAGTTAGCCGTAATTTATTATTACAATAATCATTGACATCTTTTATTTTTCAAATAAATTATTCTTTAAAAAAAAAGTACAAATATTTCAATGACTAAGTGAATGCAGTAAGTTCTTTGATTTTTTATTTTTGTAATAAGAAACCACCTAACAGTAATTTGCTTCTAAAATTTGAATTTATTTTTCTTTACTAGTCTTTTTATGATTTAAATATGAACCATAGTAAAAAAAATGTATCTTTAATACACGATTCTGTTGTATGTAAATATTTTTTCGCATGCCCTACACTGATACCAATGTCGCTACCTGACTGACTATTATTGTTAATGAAATCAGTTAAAGGAAAGCTTATGTTAAAAATAATATTCAATAGTTATGGTCATTTACATGAAAATTAATATCCTTTAGCTTGTGAGCCAGGAACATGGGGGAAGAATTGTTCCAACACATGCAATCACTGCCAGGACAATTTATGTGACAGTGTGACAGGTTGTTGTGACCAACACCCTGAAATATTTATGAAAATCTATCAGCATGATGCAGGTAAGTGTTTTCCTCTGGTGTTAATATCAGTAATAGAAAAACAATATTTTGCCATATCTGTGCTAAAACATATTTATTATGCCTATGATTAGCTAAAATATCAGATAGTTAAAAAAAAAATATCATCCAATTCCATGTCAGCAAATTTGTTACGGGTCTTTTTAATAATATTACTTGTAGCAGCTATAAGAATTCAGTCAACACGAATAACTAAGTCGACTCCAGTGAAGTAATAACATTAACAGTCTTTAATTCTTGAACATGAACTGACATCAAGGTAAATTCAAGAGGAGTACAATTTAATATAAAGCTATGGACATGCATCCGCATATCTCGGTGCCCAAAGCAAGACTGATTATAAAACTAAGCATGTGCTCCCAACTGTCAGCTGAGTATACGTCATATCTACCAAAATAACATATACACTAGAACTTACAATAAACTACAACACAAGATGGCGGAATGACGCCATAGATACTGTGGTGGGTGGAGCCTACCGAATTGCATCATCAAGCTTCGGCTACACTATTTCTGCACAATATTCAACCTACTTTTGTTTAAAGTTGTACAGAGTACTTTAAAAGTGTTATCATTTGATTTTTTTAGGAAAGAAAAAAAAACCTGTTTAAGCAGTTTTATTTCAAATTTCTTTTTTAAAAAATCCAAGCATTTTATACTGTAAAACTGTGGAGTACAATTTTCTTTGGTTTGATAGCTTTCCCTTAAACTCATGTAAACCTTAATAAAAGTTAATAAACATTGTGAAATATTATTTAGACACTTCTATAAAAATACATTTTCTAAAAATTACTTTAAATAAGGATTTTTGCATGTTGGGAGGTGACCATGACTTTTTGAGGGTGTTTAGAATTGATAAATTTATTTTCAGCTTAAACTGCTCCCCAAACCAATAGTTTTGTTATAATCAACAAAGTGTAAATGAGGAAGATGTATATTAAGATGTTTTCAATTAGAAAATATATAGTTATTTTTGTTTATTTTCTCACTACACCATTCAAAGCATACATTGCAAGTGAACAATCATAATGCATTCCATTTAGTGCAGATGTTTAGTTTTATAAAAACATGAACTGCTTCTGTTTCTTTTGGAATGTCAAGAGAGTATTGATGATTCTATTTTAATAAATTGGAAATAGTCCATATGAAAGTTTACATTTATGCTAAAAAATATATCTTAAAAACAAAAACAAAAAAACTGCTAACAACTATGCCTTTTCACCAAAAGTGTTATGTACTAGGTAGGCTTTCTCTCCCTTGATAGCAGGATAGCTGCCTAATTTCACCTCATTAACCACTTCTCAGGAAATTTCTCTTATCCAGGAAAGGAATATTTAAATTCAAAATTGAACTTTCTTTGACAAAATTTAAATACTTGTTTTTATTTAACAGTAGTTTAAGCAGTGAAAAATAAGAACATAAACTCTTTGTTCATTTTTCTGACAGTATTTTCAAATAGCTGCTATGATGCAGGCTTTGCATTCTAGTTGTTTACATTATAAAATTTCTAATTGATAATTTAACTACTAGAATTATAAACAAATGGGCTACAAAAACACTGTGGATACATTGACCTTAGGGAAGGAAGGGGTGGTAATTTTTTTTATTCTCAACAATGAATCACCGAAAAAATAAACATTCCGTTATAACATTCATTTAGACACTTTTGAAAGTGGTTAGTTTTACACATTTGTTTTTATTGAGTTGAGTCAGAATGGGGCTTTTCATTCTATATGTATCACAAACACAAGATGCATTGATAATAAATCCAATTAATTATTGTTTAACCCACTCTCGATTTTTTTAATCAACAAATGTGCCTTTTTATTACACTATTTCCAGTTTTAAATGAAAGTGAACATTTTTGTGTGGAAATTTTCCATGTAGTACAAAAGATTTATTTGTTATTAAAGGGATGGTATATATATAAATTACTTAAACAAATACTGTGAAAAAAGTATTTATTATTTCCTTAGTTAAACAAACTTTTTATGCCTCTTATCCCAGGATGAGAACCATTTTATCTTGGGATATGCAAAACACAGGGAAATGAGAAAGCCTAGTACAATGGTATATAAATATATATATGTAAGCCATATATATATGCCCCATATATATATATAAATATGTTTCAGATAGACCAACATGGTGACTACTCCAATCAGTGTGTGTACAGCATTTTAATGTTTTATATCAATTTTTTTTATTTTTTACTTTCTTTTTTATGTTTTTGGATATTCAACCATTTTTGTTTTGTCTGCTAATGCAAATTAATTAAATAAATTATATAAAGCAGAAAAATAGACTACTAAAAATTTTTAGGTCAATCAAACCTAATTGTATTTTATATTACAAGTTTCACTTTGAACATTATTGCCACGGCATTGATAAATTAAGATTTAATCTAATTGTTTTATTGCAGTGAAAGAAAGCTACATGTATTAAGAAAATTGTTTCTAAAAATAATCAACTCATTTTCAGAAATGTGCTACTGGACACAACAGGAATCTAACTGTTCACAAATTAACATGAATAAAAGCATCCAATGCATTAATCAGACTGATTGTAAATTACACCTAACTTTACAACATCCTCCACCTGGTGAGTCACAGTTTATAAATATCCCATTTCCTACAGCACTCTTTCTATTTATTGTTTAGCTTGTTACTGTGCATTATTTTTATTACCCTTGGTGCTGTTAACTACTTACCTGAGTTGTTCCATTAGGTATTCAACACTGCAGCATAGTTTGTTTTTTTTGTGTGTGTTTGTTTGGTTCACAGTTTTAATAGGAACACCTATTAGATACATTATCTATAATGTGCGTATATGTACACACATATAGAAATAGATAGATAAATACAGATAGATAGATAGATATATGTTGTTACTCTTAGCCCACCTATTGTTTAGGATTTCTTAGGAAAAATTATTTTTTTCTACTTTGGCTTTTTAATATGAACTTTCTATCACCCAGTTTGTTCTTTTTTATTGTTTTTTATACTCTGCCATATACTCAAAATGTCTTTGCGAATTTACGGTTTTCAAGGTTTATTTAATTGTAGTTTCAAGTCCTTGACTTATGGAATTTTAATAATTATTAATTGTCTAGGAAATTTCAAATGTCTTTTCATTTGTTGTTGTTTTTGTGTGTATGAGCTATGATGATCCATAATTAGCAACTATATTCTTTTTTTTTTTTATTTGTTATTGACATTTGGTTCTGGTAATTTTAAGGATTCAGCCATTTTTCTCACTATCTTTTATCTCAGTTTTTACAACTCTTGGCAGATATTTTACTTCGATACAATTTTATCACAATCAATATATCTGCTTGTTCAGGACATCAAAAAGCTTCCAATGATAAACAGTCTTGAATGATTTTGCAACAAAAACAAGAAACTAAAACTGGATATGGGTACAAGGTTTTTTGGTTCAATTAGGATGAAATTTCTTCTTTTTCTAAATAGCTTTATGTGATAACTGTTGAGCCCAATGGTGTTTCTCTCATACACTTGGTCTCATTAGGCATGTTTCCCTGACATAGTCAACATATGTGTCAGTGTATATTACAACTGTAATAACTCAAAAAAGCCACCCATGAATGCTTGAAATTGAATTAAAACAGATGTGTAAAATGTTGGAAAAATCTTACATGTTGAGAGTATCAGTGTGAGTGATAAATCTGTTTAACACAATGCTATATCATGTTGAGAGTATCAGTGTGATAAATATGTTTAACACAATGCTATATCATGTTGAGAGTATCAGTGTGATAAATATGATTAACACAATGCTATATCATGTTGAGAGTATCAGTGTGATAAATATGATTAACATAATGCTATATCATGTTGAGCGTATCAGTGAGTGATAAATTTCACCAATTAATCCTGGCCAATTGTGGACACCTAACAGTAGTCCCCCTCCTGATGGGTCTGCAGCTTGGCTACATACAATACTGCTGCTACTTGTGTAAACTGTAGAGTCATGCAATTCATTACAATAATGTTGACAGGCCTCACAGGGCATGCTATGATTTTGGTATGAAAAATGTATAACATCAAACTATGGCAGAACCAGACAAGATCCTGTACAGCATTCTTTTCTTAAAAATACTGAGAGCTGATTAAGAAATTGCTCCCTACATAAAAGAATATGGAATGTTATATTTGTCTTGAAATTCATTTTTTCCTCCATTTCACCTGAATTTTCTTTCAGTCGATTTGAAATTTGTGAGGCTAAAAAGTTTGAAGAGCTATGTCGTATCCCACTTGCATTCCAGTTAAATCAGACGACACAACTCTTTATAGTATTAGAAAATTAACTGAACTTTAATGCATGATATATACAGACGAGAATATGAGAATCCAATTGAATACTATTTATAAACACTTGAGGAGATGAATCAATAAATCACATGTATCTACTCTGTATAATCCTATAACTCACTACACGACTCTATATCAATTATTACTCCACTGCACTGTTACTGGTCACCTAGTCCACGTGTCACACCTAGTATCTCCCTGGGTGTCTTGGTGTTCTCCTCCTATTCTCCTGGGTCTCCTGTTTCGACCGTTATAACTTCCCCTATTTATAGGTAAATCACCCCTGCATATTACGTCATTTTCCCGCCAAAACCACAGAGGTCAATGTATGGGCGATTCGTCCAAACGCAGTGCGTGGGCGATTGACACCACCTCATCAAACATGCTTGACCTTACAAGCCTTTAACATTACCAAATAAGGAAATAACTCAGTAACTAAACAGTGCGTGTTAGCAAGGGATGGAACAATACCAAATAAGGCAATAACACAATACGTAAACAAAGCGTAATCATAAGGGATAGGACAGCTTCCCAAGAGCTAATTCCCAACGTGAAAGAATATAGCATGTAATTTATCTCTTAAATAGCTATCAAAATTCATTTTAATCTGGTTTTCATTCCAGTCAATTTCACAAAGACTAACATTGTTACTACTCTCAAGACATTATGGCAGTGGTGAGCAACCATTTGGTAGTCTAAGGCCAGTTGAAGTAAATCAATATCAAAGGCCACACTATAATTATCTGTTTTTTCCAACTGCCTTAATATATTCTCCAGAAAATCCTTAAATTGCATAAAGCCCTTATATAAACATCCCTAGAAAAAGTGAAAGGCTTTATTTAGCAGAAAGAGAATTTCAGTAAATGTGTAAAAGCTTTGAAAGTAAGTCACTGGTGACAAACATAGAAACAGTGCAGATTTAATCATCATACCCTTTACCAATATGGTTGTTATGGGAACGAATAGATACATCAACATACATATTTTTCTTTAATTGCCTATCCTGAGAGGCTGTCTTTAATTCATTCATTAACAGCCTTGCCCACTCTTTAATTTTGTCAAACAGACACTTCCGCTTGCGCCCCTATGACATCCTCCTTCGATAGATCCTTGAAGAATGTTTTTGGCAGGTTATTATGCCTTAACATATTACCAAACCGTGCCATCTTGTGTCACTTGATTGTTGCCATAGTTGTTTCATGAGGTTAAGCAGTTTAGTATATTCTTTCCCTGACATACTCATTGGTCTCTGTTCTAGATAGGAGATCCTGATGCATTTATTTTTGAATGCCTGCAACTTGTTGTCATGGGTGCTAGATGTGTCCTTGTCGTACACCCATACGGAGCAATTGTTTTAACTAGGGCTCTGTAGAGCCTGAGCCTCTATGCTAATGCAGCTGATCCAGATTCTGTTAATTTAGTCACCGCTGATCCAATGCTGGTCCGAATTTCCGTTTCCGTTTCCCAGTTTCTGTCTTTGAATTTGATGGCTCCTAGGTATTTAAAATTCTGTACCTCTTTTGATAGTCCATTATGATGTTTGCACTACTGGCATCTTTGGCATTGACTTTTATCCTGCTTTTGTCTGAGCTGATTTCCATCTATATGTACCCACCCTATCTGCAAGCTTGTCATTCAGCTCTTGAAGTTCACTGTTGCTTCTCTCCAGAAGATCTATATCATCAGCAAATCTTAGGTTGCATAGGGATCTTCCACCAGTGGAGATGGATGTGTGGTGGTCACAGAGTGCTTTTTGCAAGATTTTCTCTAGGAAGATGTTGAACAGAACTGGCAAAAGAATGCAGCCTTGACAGACTCGAATCGACATCCTGAAGAAGTCCACTATACAGCCATTGATTTGGACTGCACTGCTCCTTGATTGTAGAGTGATTCGATGACCTGTACCAGCCCCTCTTCAATGTTTGAGCTTCTCATAACTTGTTTAATTTAAGATAGCCTACATGAGTTAAGAAAAATGTATCGATTAAATGAGAAGTAAATTTTATTAAAAGAATAAATTTGAAGACTATTTATTGTCTGGCATCTTAGTTCAGTTCTTTTTGAATTTTTTTTTTCAAATGTAAAACATTATTTTTTTTTTATAGTTATTTGCATCTTGGTGTTTGTATGTTATTAATAATGTGCATTGACACATACATATTTTAAAATGCATGTAATGTAGTATTTTTATACAGTGTATTAAAAAAACCTTTTGAAAACTTTTTAATATGTATAATATGAATATGAAGTTTCACATTTTAGTAATTTTTTTTTAATAAACTTATCAAACTGTCATTTTATGCTTTTTTGTTTACTTGTTGTTTCGATCTCAAGGTAGACTAAAAATTTTATAAGATTTTTTTTTTAAATTGTTAATCTTCGGAAAAAAAGCTTTTCCCTGAAAAAGAAGTTTTTAATAATATTTGGAGCATTTTCGAAAAAAAAATGCTCTATTGTCCCCGTTTTGTCTGTCTGTCTGTCATCACCCTAGATCTCAACAACCATAAGTCCTAGACCCATGATGTATATATCATTTTGTAGGTCTTGGCCTTCCAAGAAATGACTTTTCTCCATTTCGCGATCTGACCTCTCAGGGCCGAAAAAGGGGGCGTATTAAGTACCGTTTTTTACTATGTAAGCTATATTAATAAAGGAGCGCCCTATATCTCAGCTAACATAAGTTCTAGACCCATGATGTATATATCATTTTGTAGGTCTTGGCCTGCCAAGTGTACATCAAAAGTCCATTTCGCGATCTGACCTCTGAGGGCCGAAAAAGGGGGCGTTTTAAGTACCGTTTTTGCTTATATTTTAAATATAAATAATAAAAGCTAATCAAAGGGGCGTGATCATTATTTATTTTTGTAACAGTTATTCAACATGATTACTTCCCTCTCTATCAAAATTCAGCAAAATCTATGGCTGTCACCCGGAAAAAAAAATACGGATTGCATCCGGTGTAACTGAAAATGCTCTAAAATGTCCTTTGTCCGAAACAGAAAAGACTTAAATTGCTTGTTTTTTATTGCCACCACAAATTTTGATTTCAAGTCATAATAAATAGCTTATTTTTTAAAAAAGCCTGTTAATTCTAATTTGAAAACAAATAATGCTGCCCCCTAATCACACTTTCATTTGTTTCATAACCCATTTCATAAACTTTTGGACCATAAGATTGAATTTTTGCTTAAATCACTACACATTTTATTTGGCCTAATTTTGTATACATATGTGAATGTTGTTTTTTGTTTGGTGTTTACTTTTTAATCATGAACTTTGTGTTGATATTATTTTGTCTTTAACCAAATCATAATTTTTCTATTACCACGCAGTGAATGGGAAGGTTTCTGCTCTAAAGGTTGAACCGCAAGTATTTCAATTAGATTACAAAATAATTATTGGTTTTGGATCAGCTCTCCTTGTCATTGGTGCTGTGTTGATAGCTGTGCCCTTCATTAAAAGAAGGCGTCAACGTGGTGATTATAGAATATCAAACAACGTAGAGTCCAAGTTCCCTGAACAAGAAATGAACAGTTACTCAACATAACTTTAAATAGTTTGAATATGTGATTCATCATTAAACAAATAATATTAATCTCTATAACACGAGGGAACAACATTTTTTGCTACCTTGATTCCAAACATGTCATTGAAAATTGTGTATCACATCAGAAAATTGTGTATCACATCAGGTTTTTAAGTTACTAGCTCTTTTGCATAGAGTTATATCCCCTTAGGCTTGATCGGTAGGCTGTTATTTTTGGTTTCGGACAGATCCAATTTTTTTATGATTGTATTTTAAACTGGAATACTGTTGTATTAATTCTTTACTTTTGATTTAACGCTGAACCCAAATCACTTTTATATATATATTATGTTAACATCTTGATTTACCATCATAACGCTTTATGGTCATTAGAAATTTAATGCTTCTACATTTCAATACAACGTCTATAATTTACATGGAAATAGAACAGAAGAAGCAGCTATACAGTATCATATGTACAATTAACCTCATGTAATCCTAATACAATGCATTTTGAAGTCAGAAATAATTAGACAATGTTGCTTTTCTTTTGTAATCAGTGTCAAACCCTCGCTGTAAAAACCAACAGAAATCGCCCATCATGCTGCTGTCATACCTCCCTTGATATCTGTTTTCTATCATTGATATTTCTTGATGAAAACATTCACCTTGTTCGTCGCTGACTGTGCCAAGATGGGAGTGCCGAAAGAGCATTTTTAAGAACATTCTGCATCCCATATCCTTGTATGTTGTTATTAGTCTCTCAACCAATTCTGCATAGTTCTCAGACCTGTGGCTCATATGCATCACTTTCTTGTTCCTTATGACTTTCCTCATCATCATCGTCGCTTTCACTATCAAGGCATACTGGAGGATTGGGAACTGGATTTTGTTCATCGTGCAGAACAGATTTGTTGTTTTTTTTTTGTAGTATCCAGCAATATTTGTCATGCAAAAGTAGCAGCACGAATGATGATCTCTTGGCTCTCGCCATATCATTGGTACCGCAAATGTTATAGACTTCCTTTTGCCATTTAGTCACTGGGTGAGCCCCACATTATAAACACTGCAGCAAGTATGTGGCGCCCAGATTCTGTCTTGATCACATGTTATGACGCCGAAGTAGTGATGTTAGGCAACCATTACTTTTCATGTAAGTTGTTTCTGCTGATCACAGGAAGTAAAATGTCCATAGATATAACAGAAATAGTCTGGATGATTCAAGCAACCCCTTTTAACTTTCTTCATATTTTAAAAAAAATGAATACACAATCAGCCTAAAATAAAAAAAAATATAACATTTAAAAGTAAAGCACACAGCACGGAAATTGTACAACATTATTAAGCAATTATAATAGCTAGATACAACATACAATTTTACCAAAACTGTAAAAGTCATATAACTCAAGAACTTGACGTGTAATCAGCCTATCAGAATTAGTCAGACTGACATGATTTTTCTCAGGTAGCAGACCGAAAACGTTTTATTGATGCCTAGTGTAATCTAGGCTGTGATCAAGAAAAAATTAATCTTGCTCCACTTTTGCATACACTGTAGATGAATTCTAAGCAAAGTACTTTTATACAGAACAGTGTTAAGCAGGATATTAATATATTTGTTCTCGATTTTTTATGCTCATAGCCCAGACGTTTGTTAGTGAATGGTTCCAGCAGTTACACTGCAAACGAGCTACTTTTATCTCGTATGAACTTTGAGCTAAATCTGAAAAGATGTGTTTGTTTTGAATATAACTTTCTTTTTCTCACTCTTGACAATTTTATTATTAATTCCTTATTAATTATCAGCTCATCTAAACCCAACAGAATTTCAAATGCATTGCTATTTTTTATTTAATGTTTCAGTTGTGTTTATATGTAAGAACTGATCCATCTTGCACATTATGAGTTTGAAATAAACACTTGTTTTTAAATATGTTGTTTTGTGTCTGAAATGAAGTATTTATGGCAGTTTCTCAAAAGAAAAAGTTTTGCAGTTTTATTTTCTGGCATATCTCGAATGTGGCATGAGTTTTTTAAAATTTATTTCTTTTCACTTGTAGCTTATAATGCCAACAGTGTTATACTGACACAGGCAATCTAAATGATACAGTAAAAGTTTTTTTTAAAAAGCTCTGATTTTATATATGTAAAAGTAAAAATTTTTTAGCATCAAGTGAAAACATCTGTGATTTTTTTTGTCATTGAAGAATGAGAAAACATGATCTGTGATTTATTTTTGTCATTGAAGAATGAGAAAACATGATCTGTGATTTTTTTTTGTCATTGAAGAATGAGAAAACATTTAAGTTAGATCTGACTGTGTGTGAAGTTCCTGTAAGGAATCTGTTTTTATGGTCCATGTATTTCATCCCCACCAGAGCTGATGGCGCAATGGCCATGGAGGCAATATAGGAGATATAGCACAGACTTTCACTCTGACCTGAAACATCCTCTCCAGAGATCGAACCTGGCATCATCAGATCGACTATCAACCGCATTACCACACGACCATCTGTCCCCTGTTGTCTCCCTCATCTTCCTCCAATTGGTTTGGGCTTTTCCTAACTGCTTACATTTTTTTTCCTGCTCTTTTTAGAAGGTTTTAAAAGTTTGTTAGTTTCACTCAAATATGATCAAATCAGAAGTCCATTAGATGATTTTCACTTTTTCTACGTTTTGATTTCCTTCTCTGTTTTTTTGTATGATGCTAAGTTTAGTTCACAGTTGCTTCCCCTTGTGATTTCCAAGATGTGTAAAGAAAATAAATTCTTGATAAATATTTATACTCTTGTTTAGACACTTCCTTTTAGGAGCCCATTTCTTCTGAGATATTTTTTTTCGCAAGTTCTCTCTATAAATGAGAAAAGGATGCATTCAGAAATTTTTTATGAAAATAGTTGTTTCTAACTTCATCTGAGTTCCTACTTAGGAGTGTGATTTTTATGGCTAAAAAAACTTTTTTTATATTGTATGATTGTTTTTCCAAATCATCATTTTTTAGTGTTTTACCTAAGTTGCGTTGTCCGCCGACATAAATGACGTTGTGAACTTAACGTTATAATGGGGAGGGGGGATGGCGGGGCGGAGGGGGATCACAAATCTTAATTATTCGCACATTTTATTGAACGTCATTTTCTGTAAATACAAAACCCAAAAAGGAGTCTGATATAATCCATTGAAGTCAATGGGTTTTATGCTTTCATGTCACGCATATCAAATTCAGATATCTTGGCATTTCAGAATGTTCTCTTCTTAAATGCTGGGTCAGAGCTAGTCTGCCTGTGTCTCTGCTTCTTACTTGCTAACAAATGCTTTCTATTTTGTATTCTTTTCTTTGGAGCGTGTGAATAGAATAATGTTAAAGTCGGAAGACAGCAATGAATCATTACTAATATTGCACCACTTTATTGTTTGTGTGATATAAATTTTATTTTCTTATCATTTATCTGAATTCTTTTAATGTCAATTTGCATACAAATATATTTTATTTTTTTATATTTTTCAATTTTTTGTTTACACACTAATTGTTTTATTTTTTTTTTTGTTAAATTTCTTAAAAACATTACTTACTCATTTTTGTTGTAAGCAAAGAGTTTGATGAAATACATGTTTCATTATAAATGGAATGAATATTATAAAAGTTTTTCTTACTTTACAAAGTGTGGCCCACGTGTAATACACACTGGGTTTTTATTACAAATTCTTAAAAAAAATTTTCAGTGTTGACCATCCATTATGGGGATAAAAAATAATGTCTCTTTGTCTTGTAGATGTATTCCTGTTACATGTTTTTTTGAAAATTCTGTGATGTATTAACATGTATTAACAACTGGAACTTTGTAATCTGTCAATATATTTGTGTCCAGGGACTTTGTAATCTGTCAATATATTTGTGTCCAGGGACTTTGTAATCTGTCAATATATTTGTGTCCAGGGACTTTGTAATCTGTCAATATATTTGTGTCTAGGGACTTTGTAATCTGTCAATGTATTTGTGTCCAGGGACTTTGTAATCTGTCAATATATTTGTGTCCAGGGACTTTGTAATCTGTCAATATATTTGTGTCCAGGGACTTTGTAATCTGTTAATTTTTTTATTGGAGTCCTTTTTATTTATGATTGCTTTTAATGATGTCATCATAAATGTTTTGTTCTCAAAATGAAATTATTTTAAATTCATTCTAATGATAAATTATAATAAAAATAAACTAAATTATTTTCTTTGAAATTACTTTAAACGTTTTTTTTTTGTACTACAACATATAAATATTGTTAATCGTTATTTTTTTTTTAGCATAGGATAAGAACTGATTTTATAAATAGAGATTTATATTACAGCTGTTAAATAATATCAAACAAAAGACCAAAACAAAAGTGCTGAAAAAATAATGTAAACAGGAAAAAAGGTGAAGATAGAATGTAAATGTAACAATTACTATCAACTATAAATATCAATTATCCCCAAAGACTGAAGCATACTATGTGGCTTTGCAGAAAATCTTAACTGTAATGTTGTTTTGACAGTATAAAAGATTGGACAGGGCTACCAATGAATGAACTAAAGACAGGTGCGCAGGTTAAGCAACTATAGGAAAAAAAAATGTTTCTTGAGGTATCCATGCATTCCCCCAACAACCACACCAGTACGATGATGAAACTTCGTCTCTAACTAGAACGGTATGTGGTTTAAATTTCTTTGTCCTCATACCTGATTTCTCAGGTCATGTAGTTTCAAGTCAGTCATTTTCTCTTAATTAGTGCACTCTACACTAATTCTCATGTTTAGCACTGTCATTAATTTTTTTAAATTGAAAATGTACTTGTCTGTGCTATTACTGTCGTGGTTCAAAATTGACTTTTTCTGCTCATATAGTGGTAGTGTTGTCTTCTCACATTTTTTAAAATGACCTCTATGATAAATTTGTTTTTATAGATCTGTTAGTTTGACTTGTAAATAATTACTACAATTTTTTTTATTTTTTTACTGTGATTTGTTCATTAACTTTACAAGCCATTACTAGATATCAGAGTTCATCTGAATAATCAGATATCTGTTTCCATATTTCTGTTCCTAATCAATATCTTACTTAGTTTCAGATTCCTTTTTTAGTAAGTTTCTACCATATTTCAAAACCAATAATTTAGTATCTTAATGTTTAGACTTCATTATCTCCATACGTATAATATTCAGACAGATGATATTTAACATACTTGAAATCTTCAGAGCATAATTAATTTTAAAATGTGTATGAAAGTAACATTTGTTACAAATTAAAATGACATTTTTTTCAGTTTTAATTTATCCAAGGAGATAAAAAAAAAAAAGCACAAAAGATGTATGGTTTAGTGTAATTCTAAATGTAACGTATTTGCAAAAAAATTCCTGATTTAATTAGAAAAAAAATTCATTGAATAAATTTGGTAAGTAAGCTTGTATGACATTTGATGTTTACAAAAGGTAGTAAATCAGTTACTGTCTGGTGGTGGGGGAAGTCAATCAATCACTGTTTGGTGGTGGGGGGAAGTCAATCAGTTACTGTTTGGTGGTGGGGGAAGTCAATCAGTTACTGTTTGGTGGTGGGGAAGTCAATCAGTTACTGTCTGGTGGTGGGGGAAGTCAATCAGTTACTGTCTGGTGGTAGGGGGAAGTCAATCAGTTACTGTTGTGGTGGGGAAGTCAATCAGTCACTGTTTGGTGGTGGGGAAGTCAATCAGTTACTGTTTGGTGGTGGGGGAAGTCAATCAGTTACTGTTTGGTGGTGGGGGGAAGTCAATCAGTTACTGTTTGGTGGTGGGGGAAAGTCAATCAGTTACTGTCTCGTGGTAGGGGAAGTCATACCCTCAATCACTGGTGGTGAAGTCAATCAGTTACTGTTTGGTGGTGGGGGAAGTCAATCAGTTACTGTTTGGTGGTGGGGAAGTCAATCAGTTACTGTCTGGTGGTGGGGAAGTCAATCAGTTACTGTTTGGTGGTGGGGGAAGTCAATCAGTTACTGTTTGGTGGTGGGGGAAGTCAATCAGTTACTGTCTGGTGGTGGGGGAAGTCAATCAGTTACTGTCTGGTGGTGGGGGAAGTCAATCAGTTACTGTCTGGTGGTGGGGGAAGTCAATCAGTTACTGTCTGGTGGTGGGGGAAGTCAATCAGTTACTGTCTGGTGGTGGGGGAAGTCAATCAGTTACTGTTTGGTGGTGGGGGAAGTCAATCAGTTACTGTTTGTCGGTGGGGGAAGGTTGTGGTGCAACTATGCTATCTTTTTTTTTTTTGGAAAATATTTCATCTTTTCACATTTTGGTAAATATCAGCTTTATAGATGTGTGGTTGGTCAGTTGATACATATGACGAAAGGATATCATGAGTAATCAATCCTTAGCTTTGTGGTACATGCTGAGACCATATTATCAATAACTGAAAATTAAAAAGAAATAGGGACAGGAGAGGAGAATTCAGACTATTATTTAGATATGGGATGGAAAATTGAAATTTCAAGGATGCTATTTTAGAATGTAAACCATATTCTCAGTTGGACACATTTGTATTTCCCATTCTTAGTTCTCGTCATTGAACATCTACATTAATGTCCAGAAGGAATTACGGACTGATATGACCATGTGACATCTTCAAGTTAAATGTGACCTGCACCATTTCCAAATTCTTTCAGATGTCTGGCCTTAGCCAGAATGTATTCATTCCTTATGTAACCATTGCATACCACTTCACCCCCCTCCCCAAAATGCATGATTAAATAAGTGAATGGCCCCGTAAACAGAACAAAGGGCACATTGTATTGTCCATAAAGAGAAGGCAAGAACAGTCAAAAGCATAAGGATCAAAAGAGTCAGATAAAATAGAATTGATGTTTCTATGTATGACAAGTCCTTTTATGGATGTAATAAATTCTCTTAGATCCTATAAACCATTAATCAGACTGTTTTTATTGTGCCCTTCTTTCATCCCCACCATTAATGATATTGCAATAGCTTTGTTGGGGAATTTAACCAAGACCGGAAATATCTTTTGGTCCTCCCGGAGATCAAACCAGGGACACTCTGTACCACACGACCATTTGTTCACCCCTTTGATGTTTCTGTAGCCCTTTGATGTTTCTGTAGCCAAAGCTATTTAATTATATTGTATTACTAGTAAAATGCCCAGCTTATTAACTTTCCGAAAGAAACATCATGTGTCCATTTTCAAGTTGGGTTGACCTAGGGCTATACATTGGACCAAGAGAAATCCTACGTTTTGAACTCAGACCTTCCAATGTGTGTGAATTCCCTGTAAGGATGAGATGAAATCTATTACGTCCTATAAACCACTAACGGGACAGTTTTTATGGTGCCCTTCACCACAGGAAATATAGACTCTGGTTGACAGCCTATCACTTTACCACACAACCACTTGCCCTCCACACCTTCCATTTGTGCATGCAACTAAATAATATATCTATATATGTTTTCTTTTTTTTTTGAATCTCCTAAAAAAAAACACTATTAACCATTTAAACAGATTGTGTAAACTTTGTCTCTGACAAGGAATGGTGTGTGGTTTAAGTATATTGGTTCTCATATCTCATTTCTCCAATCTGTCATTTTCTCTTATTTAGCACCAGCCTTGCATTCTACACTAAGTTCTGATGTTGAGCACTGTCATTAATGTAATTTCTTGAATATCGAATCTCAAAGTGTATTCCATGGTTGACGGACATATAAAGCATGCTTAAGAGAATGATAAAAGACAGTCAATTGAAATATTAAAGCAGTTTGTTTAACTATGCAAGATGTTCTGATAGACTATAGCTGACCATTGATTGAACTGTGAAGACAAATGTCAGCAGTGTGCTCTGGGTGAGATTGGCAGTTACAGGAAATTTAAAATAACTACAAATAATGTTGTGGCTTGTTGTTAGAAATAAAAATCAACTCATCAGTATTAAATACTAATTCATACAACAAGACCACTAAGTGATATACAAATTATTAATCTAAATGAATCGCATTTCCTGTAATCAGTAAAATGAAGAGCTATAAATGGCAATGGCTACACTTGTGGAAACTGGCTACCATTAGAATTTAAATTGAATGATGCCAACATAACAGCAATAGTTCCAACAACATAAAATGGATTTAGCAAATGCAGATGTTGACTAAGGTTTCTACAGAAACTGACATTTAGGAGAATTTTCATGTGAATTTATTTCTGCTTCTTAGAATGTGATCAAGGAATGTCAGATAAAAACTGCTCACTTTCATGTAATGCTAACTGTATGAAGGGATCATGTGACAATGTGACAGGTCATTGTGATCTAGGATGTGACAGTGGATACACAGGACCCTACTGTACTGAAGGTAAGTCCACAGATGTCAGAATATTTAGGAACAATTTTTTACTTCTTTTTTGTAAACTGAATATTATATTTTCAAAGTATAGAAATTAATTGCATGCAACTCACAAAGTTATAATTTTGTACCATTTTAATCTATCACTGCCAAACATTCTAAAAATACCATATAATCTATATATATAATTCACAACTTCAAGACGAAGGACTATTTATACATTGTGGAATTCCCGAATACGTCGACTCGTGACAGCAGGAAAAAAAAATATAGTGTGGAGACGGGATGGCTGGATCACATCAAGAGTGTTGTTTAAAGTGGGTCAAGATGGATCACTCAGGAAGTCTTCACCTGACAGCTATGGATGTTGAAAATGTTTCAAAATAAATTTCGCTTTACAGAAAACATACTTCGCTTTGTCATTGTGTCCGTATCAAAGATTGTGTCAGTATCTTTCCCCCTTTCTTTGCAGCGTATGATACGAAGCAGAACAACTAGTATTAATATATAAAAAATATTCAAGATTTTTAAGCTTTCACTTTGATTTCTCTCATTAAAATATGTGACAGTTATATATGAGATCCTTTCTCTACATCTTCTTACAAATCCTGTGGTTAGCAACGACAGTAATTAAATATCCTTTAACAAAATATTATAAAAGAGCAAAAATGTAGCATTAAAGTGGTTTCATTACTGGTTAAAATTGTTCAATAAAACTCACTAAAAATTCCAAAATAATTATTTGATCATAAATCAAAATTATCTCAAAATTTGTATTTCATCTTCCACTTTGTTCTTGTTTTTAAATCTATCAAGTTTTAAGATATGGGTGCATATTGTCCTACCAGTTAACATAATATCTCTTTTTAAAATCATTATAAAATATTAAATTTTTATTTACATTTTAAATAGTCTGCTCTCAAGGAACATGGGGAGTGAATTGTTCCAGAAATTGTGCTAAATGTAAAAATGATACCTGTGATGGTATAACTGGTGCATGTTCTAATGGATGTGTAACTGGTTATCATGGACTTTACTGTGATGAAGGTAAGTTTAATACTCAGATACTGTACATTGCCATACCACTAGCTGTTTATAAACAGCATTGTAATAGGAGTAACTAAAGTGAATGGTTATTTTGTCTTTACAGAATGTGAAATTTACATGTGGGGAGATGATTGCTCATTGCAATGTAATCAAAATTGTGAAAATAAAACTTGCGATAGTGAAACAGGTGAATGCAAATTTGGATGTAGTGGAAGTTTGAAGCCTCCTGACTGTACTGTAAGTAAGTTGTCATTAAACATATGATAACTAATACCATATTGTACGGTGTCGAAATCCAGCTTTTATCCTGAAGATTCTCTATTTATTTCTGGATGTATTGAATTTTAAGCTCCTTTATTGTACTGTAAGTAAGTTGTCATTAAACATATGATAACTGATACCATATTGTACAGTGTAGAAATCCACCCTTTATCCTGAAGATTCTCTATTTATTTCTGGATGTATTGAATTTTAAGCTCCTTTATTGTACTGTAAGTAATTTTTTATATATAGTTTAATTGTTACTGTGAATAGTTGAATAAGAAAGGTTAATGTATGAATAGCCATTGCTTTTTAGAACTTAGCTGTAATGGAGATGTCAAAAATGTACTCGCATTAGTTTATAACTAGACATATTTAGTATCTATTGCCAATGTTAGAGTCTCATTTGGTCATTAGTAGTTTTAATACCCTCTTGTAAAATTTATGACCAAGCCTAAACCGCTCATTAGGGTTATGACAAATTTCAAATTTATTAGCCTGGGGTGAACTTTTTCCTAAAAATCACAAAAATGACTTTGGCTTTGCCAAAACATGAAAAAAAACCTCTCATGCCTAAGTGAATTTCCTTTTATAACATTGAAACATTTAGAGGTTCAAACAATTTTTATTATAACATGTAATTTTTGCATATAATGCACATGAGTAATACATATAAATGAGCATACTCAGTGTTTTTAATAGTGTTTCAGATTTTGTGTGTTTGTGTTTCCAGATTTGCTTTAAGATACAGTGGATTCCGCTTAATTGGGACAGCCGCTTATTTGGGACAAATCTCAAAGGAACCAAACCAAGAAGCCAATAGTAAATTTGTATGTTTAATACGGACAGCCGCTTAACTGGGACAAAAACCCTTGGTCCCGATGTGACCCAATTAAGCAGAATCGACTGTATTTGTCTGTTATGCAAGTAGAATGGACCACCTTCATCAACTTTACAGCTCTCTCAGCTACTATGTTTGAACGAGGCACATCAAGCACTGATGGCTCATTATTTATGTGATTACAGAACCATTTTACAACATTGTGACACTGAAACTTGGTTATTGGTCACAGCAGATGTTCATAATTTATCTCTGAGTAGTGTTGGTTAGAAAACCATATCCGCAACAATGTAGTTGCAGTAAAATCGCAAGTTACTTCTAGCTGTTATTCCCAATTTGGAAGAAGAAAAAATGCAATGAGTATAAATATTCCTCGCGAGTTCCACCTGTCACTGTGAAGTGATGGCAACTTGTGCCACTTCATATGAGGCCATTTTTTTCTGTTTTGTAAATCTTGTATGCTTCACAAAACTCGAAAAATATTAAAAATCATCTCTCCAGTCAAGATTCTCACTTTTGGTATTACTTCTGTGCCTATGTATGCGTTTTGTAAATTGTCATATTGTTCTAACACTTCATCAATAAACTTGTAGTTAATGTCAAGTGACCATGATGGTATAGGAAAAAAAGTCCATCACAAGTCAAAGAACAAGATCAAGAACGTGATGTTGGCAGCTAATGTATTGTGGTTTTTTAAATCCCTTCTCTCGAAATGACCTCTGAAGTCTGGCTACAACACCATTTTTCCTGCCAGTATTGACTACTGTTGTGTCAGAGATGATCATCTGAATACTGCTCCATGCACTGTACACATCAAGCAGTTCCTGTAGATGTTTATAGATGTCTGCAGAGGTTCCACTGTCACAAATTTAAATGCCAAGTTGCAATGTTCTTTTTGTCATTTTTCAAGTAAACTACTTGTTATTCCTTATTTACAATTTTTTTGACCATCAAAATGCAAACAAAATTTCTCTTCAAAGATCAGTTCCATCAAGTGGTTTTTAACTAATTCTGCATCTTTAATTGTTCGTCGCCACTTGGAACACTAACCCAATCTTCAGCCAGACTTTGAAGCACCTGTGACGCTTTTCTCGTTGACAAAAGTGTTTAGTCACCAATTTAGCAGCCAGACTTAGTTGAGTAGCATGTTACACTTTTTTACAGAAAAATCATCAGGAACTTCTTCAGGGTCACACTCACCACGTTGTTTCCTTCCTCACTATCACTGTATTCGGAGATTAATATCTGGCTTGTCAAAGGTTCTGAAATGTGTTTGTCCCTTTTTGAAGGATAGTTGAATATCCAACCCTGCCTCATGATTCAATTTGTCTTTTATACAATTCTTTATTTTCACTACAAAGCCAATTTCCATTTGTTTTTGTTATATTAAACAAATTAAGAAGATTTTCTTTAACGATTCCTCTGTTATTTTTCTGAGTCAGTCGCGTCTTCATTTCAATTCATCAAAAAGTCTCGAAAATCTTTAACCTAGCATTTCACACATATCCTGTTTAAGTTCGGGTCAACAAACAAGGCGTTTAGTGCTTGATTTCAAGTTTCTGCTTGTCGCAAGGTTTAAAACAAGATGACTGTAATGAACGGTACAATCTACAAATTGTTTTAAATATGAATAGCTTCATTTCAATCAGATTGTTCAATAGAAAAGAAATGTATCTAAATAATTTTGGACTCTTACACAAGTCAAATTCCCATTAAACTTTTAGGTTATTTGACAACCCTTCCACTCTTGATTAAGAAATTCGAGATGAGGTTAGGCGCAGGAAGTTTTTTCACGAACCGATAAAATGAACATAAAAATGTTTCCTATGGGTAAAAGTTCATCTATTGCAACATCAGGAAAATTAAAATTTTGAAACCATTTATTTTGTCATAACCCTACCACTCTTGTTTAAAGCTAGACATTCATTGTTGTACATATCTTGGCTAAAAGTCATACAACTTCCAATTATTAGACGCCTAAAAACTGTTAATGGATAAAAACAGCCATTTATATATTTCCTTCACTGAAGTATACAATCTCTTATGAACTGAAAATTTTACTTGCAATATAATTTAAACTGATGTATTAATGTCTTTTTTTTTTCATTTAATTAGAATGTGATCAAGGAATGTGGGGCAAAAACTGCTCACTCCCATGTAATGCTAACTGTATGAAGGGATCGTGTGACAATGAGACAGGTCATTGTGATCTAGGATGTGACAGTGGATACACAGGACCTTACTGTACTGAAGGTAAGTCCACAGATGTCAAACATATTGTATTGTTCTGTCCTTTTTTTTGTACATCAAAAGTCAATTATTAAAAGTACAGACTTGTTTTAATCCACTTATTTATGCAGCAGAATTTTCAAGCCTTCTTTCTGTACCTATAGATAGCTATTATGAAATATAACAAATTCACTTGACAATGTCTTTTAGCTCTCTTTATAGCAAATAGCCTCTTGAGAAAAATATTTATGATACCAGGCTTATGGATGTCTTTTGTTTGAGTTTACACAACATTGTTGTATTTGATGTCAAATTTATAAAAGCATTATCACAGTGCCAGCATAATTATACCAGCTTAAGCTGAATTTATCTTTTTTAGACAATAAAAAAGGTACATTATAAACATTATGATAATGTTCAGCCATCTTCTACGAGAAATATACCTAAATTTTCTTTTCAGCACACCACCATATCTTCTATTCCACATCCACTTTTACTTGTATAATCCTCAAGACATGAAACTGAAAATGACAGAAACACCTTTTTAAACATAATAGAAGTAAAATTGAAGCTGCTATTCTTACATATTACTTTGAATGGTTCATGATATTTTTTATCACTTGACTTTTGAGCTTTATTTTAACTTAATGAAATTTTTTATTCTTTTTCTTAGAATGTAAGAAAGGGATGTGGGGTAAACATTGCTCGCTCACCTGCAATGTTAACTGTAAGAACGGATCATGTGATGCTGTGACAGGTTATTGTGATCTAGGATGCTATAATGGATACACCGGCCTTGACTGTTCCAAAGGTAAATCTGCAGAAACAAACACTAGTGTAGTGATAACATAAATAGTGTAATCAGTAAACATTGTTTACTAAGTGATTTTGTTAAAATTTCATACTACTCTATTAAATTTAATTTCAAATGTTCCCTTTAAGAAGGCTAATTCACAAAAAAAAATATGGGGAGAAGAGAATGAAGAGAACATTCTCAAATATATGTGATTGAAAGACATTATTTAAAAATCCCATTGTGTTGTTCAGTGGAGCTTACATTGGTTTATAACTTTTCTCAGCATGTAACTCTGGCTTGTGGGGAGAAATTGTGCAGTTATATTGATTGTGTATTTATGTATTTTTTTTTAGTGTAATTTGTCCCATTATAACAATATTGTTGAAAAAGTAATTAGCTTTGTAACTCTACAATATGATAATTTATGACATTAGACATAGTTGGTGGAATTAAAATTGTTTGGTTCATGCGAAATTGTCAAAATGTCAAATTGAGACAGGTTGTGATCAAGGAACTTTTGGCCAAGACTGTTTAAAGACTTGTGACAGATGTCAGAAAAAATCTTTGACAGTGTAACAGGTCAATGAAAAGTTGGATGTGTAGATGGATACGAGTTTCCTGATTGTAAAGAGAGAAAGTTTTGGTTCTATATCAATTATTTTATCTGTGTTTCCAGTTTTTATTTTTTTATTTTTTTTTTAATCTTTATTAACATCTCTTGTTCGTCATTTGAAAACGGATGAAAAATTCACACAAATGGTTTGTTCCATAAAAATAAACATTGTTAACTATTATATATGAGATTAATTTTAAGAGATAAAGTTTATATACATTTATATATGTGCCATTAAATCTACATCTGTTCTTTTGTATTTTTATCCCTTTAAGCTATGTTTTTAAAGGCTTTGGGTGTTCATAAATTTTCATAAATAATGGTTTTAAACTAAATTTTGGATAATTTTACAGCAGCAGCTTGTAGCAGTGGATTCTGGGGTGAAAAATGCACAGAACTTTGCCATTTTAACTGTAAGGGTGACTATTGCAACAGACTGACAGGCTACTGTGACCAAGGATGTGTCCCAGGATTCAAATTGCCAACATGTATAGAGGGTAAATAAATAGTACTACATATAAAATGCTATTCTCAAAATAATTAAACAGCTTCCACTGGAGATGTACAAAAAGTATTTCAAATGTATCATAAAAAAAACTGTATTGTGTATATATTCAAGGGGATTGCTCGTATTACTTTGAATAAAATGACATAATATTCCAAGCTAATTGTATGCTAATTGTATCATGTCCCTGACACTGTTTTTTCGAAAACGTCTGACCACCTTTACCTTGATAATTTGATTCTTTAGACTGACTAAATTAACTTTTAGCAAATCAATTATTTCTATTTTTATAATTACAAATGTAATCATCTTATTTAAGTTTTGAATTTGTGTTTTGTTTAATTTAATATGTGTGAGTTTACATAATATAGTGTACATAATTATAGGCATCCTGTATTTCACTTAGACACTGCATTTATTGTGCATTTGTTTTGTTTTTCTCTTCCATTTTATTAATAATTTTTTTGAACATACATTATAGTACAAAAACAACATTTTAAATTGCTGATCTGTGCTTTAGAGCAAAATATTTATAAACAATATGTCTCAATATGTAAATGGTGTTTTGTGGTATCAGCCTGTAAATGATCATGTTTATATACAACTAGTAAACAGGCCCGGTACCCGGACCAGCTATTAGGTACGCAGTTGGAGTTGAAAATGGTGATGCGCTCACAAAACCATATCATTGACTAATCTTAATTCATTCATATTTTAAAGGACTCTTTCTCAACAGTTCTTTTTTTTTTATAATTTATCAATTCTCTTTCACTTAGCGCCACACCCATCCTTCCCTCCCTCCCCCGCCCGCCAACCCCTTCCACTCAAGACATGCTCGAATCGCAGTGGGTCTCAATGTACAAAATTACAAAAAGGGGCATTCAGTATAACTGCATGTTCGTAGAACATGTATTATTTTAATTTTCTTCTATCTCATTTTTATTCCAACTTTACATAATTTGCGCACACTACTCCATATCATTTAAAAATCTTAATTCATTAATAAAAAGAATTCCCCAACATTTCATTTTTACTCAAGAAAGAGTCATTTGATGAACAAAATGCGCACCAAACATACTCTCATTCAGTAAGTCGTCTCTTTTCAATTTCTATAATTTTGGAATTCCCCAGACTATTTTTATACTGACGGTCGACGCGCGCTGTTTTTTTTTACTCTGCGAACGTGTGATGTAGAACCTCTATTCATTTTTAGCGATTTCATCTCGCGCGATGCTGTGTATTTGTAACGTACAGACATGTGGCTTTTATTGCCATGAACATCAAATACACCGCACGGTGTGAGGGTCTGTCAAACGGTCTACCGTCTATGTTAGACGATTATGTATATAGATATGTTTCAATATGTAAATGGTGTTTTTGTGGTATTAGTAGCCTTTAACATATCATGTATATAACTCTAGCCTGTCCTGCAATATTGTTATCAATAATCTGTTCCACCACATTAGGTGAAATAGTTAACAGTCTACTTCATCCTAAATCAGAGACTTTTGCTTCACTATCTTTGATACACATCTTTATGTCCAGGCAGACCATTTTACCATTCTATAAAGTGCTTAGGGATGTCAGACCTGGTAACAGCACAGAAATGATTTCTTTTTCATTGTGATACATTTCTGTTTCTTACCATTTTCTTACCAAAAAGACATAGAAAGGAAAGAGTAAATGACTTAAAATACCAACATACAAATCATTAATGTGCTTGTCTATGGAAAATGTTGAGCGTGTAGGATACATTACCTGCATTGATTATTACCTGTGACAAAATTTGGTTCAATTTTTTTTTGGTCTGAATTGTTCATGGTCTAATTTGTTTATAATAAATGCCATACTTCCAGATCCATTAGCTAGTTCAAATTCCAAAATATGCAAGAAAGTTTTTTTTTCCTTTTTAGAAAATTTAAACAAGAGTAATTCTTTCCTTGGTCCCATGATAGAACTTCATTATTCAAAATAATTTATATAGTTTACTCTCAAATTTGAAGGTGAAACATCTATTGAGTAAAAAAACTTATTATAATTAAAATCTTTCTCAAAAAGAAATGATAATTCATATTTTAAAACAATCTAGAAACTCAAAAGTATTTCATGATTAATGATGGTAGTTGTGTCTACTTCCTCTTTATTAATTTTTCTTAAAAACACTTTGTCCTCCAGTGAAATTGTCATAACTTAGAATTGTTATGATCATTGGTTTCCACATTCACTCATAAATTGGATAACGAGTGATCCATTGTCAACATTTATTACACTATTTACAATACAAATAATAATGAAGAATAAAATGAAAAATGCATCAGCACAGTGCAATCTCCGTCGAGCAACTCCACGATCTAATCTAACACCAAGTACTATATCTCATCAACAACAAAACGAACATCCACTTTCACGTTAGCTATTATTGTTTACTCTTTCTTTCGCCATCATCGTTTATCCTCCCTTGTGACCACAACAACCAACCACTTTTCTTTCTAACTTTGACCTTTCACCCATTCATTCTCCACGATCACACTCACCAGGTGACAAGTCAAACAAACACAAAACATATCTATGACAGAAATACAAGGGAATTTTCCAGGTCCTTGTGAAAGTTAGTTTAAAAGTCCATCAAGTCTACCTAGCTTTAAATCAGTAACTGACTTTTGTCAACCCCTTTATATGCAGTTGCTACAAACATGGATGAATTCTAACTACATTTTAATTAATCATATTTTCAATGATCATTGATTTGAATAAATGCCAACTCAAAATAATGAAAGTAAAAAAAAAGTGGAAATTGTCAATTATATGTAGTTAACCAACATAATTGAAAGATGCATAATCTTGTAACTTTTCTCAGCATGTTACTCTGGCTTGTGGGGAGAAAATTGTTCATATCCATGCAGTTATAAGTGTATGAACAACTCCTGCAACAGTACAACAGGTGAATGTGATCTTGGATGTGCAGTTGGTTTCAAACATCCATGTAAAGAAGGTTAGTTTTTTGACAAATATATTTGGTAAAATAAAACAATTACAAAATAGGGAGTAACCCTCACAACACACAGTCTCTTTCTAAAAATACATATTTAAATACCAAAATGATGACAAATTTGGTGAAATAATAATTTTGTGTTTTAATGCCACAGTCATGTGCATTTTACAAAGTACCTTGTGTCTCCTAAGCATCTCTTAATACGATATTGATTTTAATATATTTCCCTCAATGAAGGTTTTATGAATGTCTGTTAAAGATTTATTAGTGAAGAAATTGTCGAAGCCGATCTTGTGTAAGTGGAATTGAGAGCTATAAATGAAACTGGTAACAATTATGAAGCTAATAATGTACCTCAAAAAGAAGTCATGTTATAATTAGTATTTCATGATTTAAGACCCTCTATGCTAAAAAAAGACCAAAAATGTTTAGTGGAAGCTAAAATATTGCTTATCTACAAATTATTTGATTTACTTTAGTCTTATATAAACAAACATACCATATAAATAAAATTGTTCTGAGAGGGCAGCATAAGAAACGTGATAAAAAATTAATTATATTTAAAATTTTCACCTCAATTTGTTTACTTCAGGAAAAATTGTTTTGTTGTAAAAAAAAAAAAATTTCAGAATACATCCTCCATCCCATTTTGTACTGGTTCATAGCTTCAACACAGTCTCACAAAACATATTTTCTGGGAACTTTTAAATAAGAGTTAGCTACATAATGCTTTGTACATTTTGACTTCCATACATGTTAATAAAATTACTTCTTATAGTCTCTTTATTACATTCATATAAAATTGTGATTTATCCTTGATATATAACAAGCTGTATTGGGTACTTTACTCTTTAGTTCATTTTAGTGTTTCTTCTGTATTGACAAAGCATCCTGCTATACCTTTCAACAGCTTGTGATCAAGGAAGATTTGGATTTAACTGTACAAACACTTGTGACAGATGTATAGATAAGTCATGTGACAGTGTCACAGGTCAATGTATTCTAGGATGTGTGAATGGATACAAGTCTCCTTACTGTAATGATGGTTAGTACAACAGTGTTTCAATAACTTTCTTTCATAATTTTTCTGTTATCTATTATTTTATTTAATAAATACATTTATTTAAAAGTTGAAAATGAATAATAAATATTGTGTATTATATTTCCATTTGTTTGTCACCAGTGTGTGATGCTGGTTGGTGGGGAACCAACTGTTCACTTCCATGTAACATGAACTGTAAAAATAAATTATGTGACAGTAAAACAGGCTTATGTTATCAAAGCTGTGAAAGAGGGTTCAAACCTCCAAACTGCACTCAAGGTAGAATCGCCCTGACTTTCAATATTTCATGCTATAATAAATATAATTTAGTACTCTTTTTATGACCAGGATTATGGTTATTTATAAAATACCAGCTGAAAAGCTTGCTTAAAAAGGGCAAAAGAAATGTCAGAATAGACATTTAAATCTTGTAAATAAAAATGGTGGCTTTGAACACCCTTCAATGTTCACTTCTGATTGCCCACAACTTTTTAAGCCTGGTGAGTTATAATATTAATGTATAATGTGTTGTTTTTTTCACTAAGAATCTAACATTATATTTATGAAAGCTTTTTCTAATGTAATATTTAAACTCTTAGGGCCGATTCTTTGAGGATTCAAGAATGAACTGAAAAGCAGGAAGTGGACTGATTTTTCTGTCATTTACAGAATAAATACCGAGTACACTTATCATGTCAGTCCATAGAATAAAACAGTTTTGTTATAAATGTCACATTATGAAGTCATTTGTTGAAGTTTTCAATCTATTGTCAGTAATTATTTCAAATCACAGAATCAAGATTAAAATAGTCTGTAAATGTATGATCACCTGTCAGGGCAATTTCATCAGTCCACAAAGCCATGGAGGACACTTACACGATTCAGTGCCAATAGTTCGAAGTCAGGCCTGTCATTCTTATCACATTCAGTGCTACTTACATTTCTGTCACCTTATCACAGTCAGTCCACAGATTGAAGTCAGGCCTGTCACACTAATCACAGTCACCAAGTCCAAAAACTGTCATAACTTATCAATTTGGATCCAAAAAACAGAATAATCCTGTCAAAAAAGACTTTTGACAGTAAATACATAAAAAAAGGAACAGCCAAACTCATGTCACACTTATCGCAGTATGAAACCGTGAACTTATCACAGTCAGTCCACAGATCTGATAAAAAAAATTTGGTCAAGAATTAGGTATCAGACCACAATAAACTTAATTCAAGCAGGGACACTTATCACACCAGAAAATGGGATTTGTCACGCCAAACACAGTAAAAATACCCACAAGTCTGTCACACTTATTGTCTCCATAGAAAAGTCAGTCTGTCACACTTATCACATTTGTTTAATGTTCTTAAATGTTGGCCATAATTGAAGTCCTTCTGCCCACTTATCACATTTGATAGTGTCTTCTCGTTTGTCACATTTTTACAGTGATGTTGAATGTCACACTTATGCAATTCACAGAACGAAGTCATGTCATAGAAGCCACTATTTAGTCAGTCTAACACAGATACAAAGTCAGTTTTTTTACAGTCAGCCACACAGTATAACACGTATATCATAAGTCAGGCCTGTCACACTTATCATAGTCAGTCACAGGTATATCAGTCTAGCACACACACAGTCACACAATAAGTCAGGTCCCACACTTATCAGTCAGTCCACATGGACAGTCACTACATATCACAGTCAGTCCACAGATTCTCAGGTCTGTCACACTTATCACTCAGTCTAGAGAATGAACAGATTTTCTGTCAAATCACATTTGTTATATTTCGGACACCTCTCCACTGTTTAACAGGTTATCACACTAATTAGAGCCCCCACACACACACACCTTCATACATTAAGTAGGTGACACAACACCAAGTACTCAACACACAATTTCTGTCACAAAAAATCATTTTATCATGACATTAAATAGATTTACACAAAACTTAAACATTTTAGACTCATACAGACTCGTAATTGTAAACACTTTTCACATTATCACAGTCAGAAGATTGAAGTTGTCTGTCATTGTTTCACATAGATGTCAGCCTTCACAGTGTATTTTGATTTATTTCATTTTTCTTTTGGGGTCAGTCCATATATTAAGGTGTATATCATAGTATATATATATATATATATATATCATATATATATATATATATATATATATATCTTCTAATGGTCAAAAGACACACAATCTGATTGATCACTCCTGCTATTATCACACTGCGATGTGCAAGAGTGATTCTGACTCCATACTATTTACGCTGTAACACTGTAGCCGGCTATACGGTCTAGTCCTCCCCATCACGGTGACACGTGTTGTGACCTACTTCTGTCAAGTTACACTAGTAGAGAAGTGCTGTCATTCGTGGAATGTCAAGGTAGCTGTGGTTACATTCACCACCACTGGAAAATGATTTTTTTTTTCATTCATTCGCCGGTCAACAAAGAGATTTAGTGTGTGCATGAAGAGTTTATTTTGTTGGAAATGACTTTGTGTGACAAAACAGTTGGTCACAATAATGACACGTTTAAGTCCATAGTTAAGATCCAACGTGTAAGTGATGACTGTTTTTTCAGAATGTATTTCTTCATGTTATATTCCTTTATTAAACAATATTAGGTACACATATGAAGCCTTTTCAGCCCACTTCAAGTCGATTCAACGATTTATACCCAAACATAGGCCCCACAAATAAGGTTTATCCGTTCTAGCCTATCTTATTATTCATCTCTCGCATTAATAAATTAATGAGGCAATCAATGCAATGTTTAAGTAATAATTAAGGCATTTTCTCTAGATGAAACTGGATCAATTAATTTGTTTTGGCATATCAAGAGAACAGAGTGTTGAGGCTCATTTGTGTGAGGCTCACTGGTGAGTTTGCAGGCTCAATGGTAAGTGGCGAGGCTCACTGGTGCATGTTGAGGCTCATTATCATATTATATATATATATATATATATATATATATATATATATATATATATAACACAACTTCGAGTCGCAAGACGCAGGACTATTTATAGATTGTGGAATTCCCGAATATGTCGACAACTCGCGACAGCCGAAAAAAAACACTATAGTGTGGAGACGGGAAGCAAGAGTGTTGTTTAAAGTGGGTCAAGATGGATGACAGCAAGCGTGTTGTTTATATTAATTAATAAGGCGGCGTATTACGACACGGGACTAGTATTTTTAAAAACATCGTCTTTTACGCATGTTCGATTATTCTGATATTTGCAGAAAAAGACGAACTTTGAATAAATCTCAAGAAGACCAGTTCTGTGAGTAGTAAAGTCCCAGGCTACCCTTGGCTTTCTGAGGGGCCACTAAATCTATCCATTGGAGATAACGAGATTTGATATAGGATCAAGATATTAAACAAATCTCTCAAGTGAAAGTGCATGAGTTGTATATTTTTGTTTACTGCAGGTAACCGGCAATAAAATTGGTCTGTATATAACTAGATTAAAGTGGGCTATAAATCGAACGTCAATTGTTGCACAATACAATCTAACCAGTAACTCAAGTCGACCGGCTGGATATTTTTATTACCGAAGCTATGGTGCAAGAAGAACACAAAAATTGTTACTCTAAGACAGAGGTGGGCAATTTTTTTAAACCGCGGGCCACAAAGGGTATTTAAATTTGACAGAAGGGTCGGACCCTGAGCGTATAGTTGAATTATTGAATACAAAATATTTTTAAAAAATGTAAAAAAGGTCCTCAGTGCCGTAGCGAGCTTAACTCGCGCCCGGGGCACAATACCTTTTTTTGAGCGCCCCCATTCGAAAACCATAAAATTATATATGTAAAATATACCATTTGCCGCCCCAATGTGAGTAGCGTCCTGGCATGATGTGGACTTGATGGACTTTTTAACTAACTTTCACATGGACCTGGAAAATTCTCTTGTATTTCTGTCATAGATATGTTTTGTGTTTGTTTGACTTGTCACCTGGTGAGTGTGATCGTGGAGAATGAATGGGTGAAAGGTCAAAGTTAGAAAGAAAAGTGGTTGGTTGTTGTGGTCACAAGGGAGGATAAACGATGATGGCGAAAGAAAGAGTAAACAATAATAGCTAACGTGAAAGTGGATGTTCGTTTTGTTGTTGATGAGATATAGTACTTGGTGTTAGATTAGATCGTGGAGTTGCTCGACGGAGATTGCACTGTGCTGATGCATTTTTCATTTTATTCTTCATTATTATTTGTATTGTAAATAGTGTAATAAATGTTGACAATGGATCACTCGTTATCCAATTTATGAGTGAATGTGGAAACCAATGATCATAACAATTCTAAGTTATGACAATTTCACTGAGGACAAAGTGTTTTTAAGAAAAATGAATAAAAAGGAAGCTGACACAACTTGCATTATCAATCATGAAATATTTTGAGTTGCTACATTGTTTTTAAATATCATTTCTTTTGGAGAAAGATTTTTATTATATATAAGTTTTTTTTACTCAATAGATGTTTTGCCTTGAAATTTGAGAGTAAACTATATACATTATTTTGAATAATGAAGTTCTGTCATGAGACCAAGGAAAGAATTACTCTTGTTTAAATTTTCTAAAAAGGAAAAAAAAAAACTTTCTTGCATAGTTTGGAATTTGAACTAGGTTAATGGATCTGGAGGTATGGCATTTATTATAAACAAATTAGACCATGAACTATTCAGTCCAAAAAAAAACAAAACTGAACCAAATTTTGTCACAGGTAATAATCAATGCAGGTAATATATCCTACACGCTCAACATTTTCCATAGACAAGCACATTAATGATTTGTATGTTGGTATTTTAAGTCATTTACTCTTTCTTTTCTATGTCTTTTTGGTAAGAAAATTGTAAGAAACAATAATGTATCACAATGAAAAAGAAATCATTTCTGTGCTGTTACCAGGTCTGACATCCCTAAGCACTTTATAGAATGGTAAAATGGTCTGCCTGGACATAAAGATGTGTATCAAATATAGTGAAGCAAAAGTCTCTGATTTAGGATGAAGTAGACTGTCAACTATTTCACCTAATGTGGTGGAACTGATTATTGATAACAATATTGCAGGACAGGCTAGTTATATACATGATCAATGACAGACTACTAATACCACAAAAACACCTTTTACATATTGAGACATATTGTATATATATACATGATCATTTACAGGCTACTAATAATACCACAAAAACACCATTTACATATTGAAACATATTGTAGGCCTATATAAACATGATCATTTACAGGCTACTAATACCACAAAAACAACATTTAGATATTGAAACATATTGTATATGATCATTTACAGGCTACTAATACCACAAAAACACCATTACATATTGAAACATATTGTATATGATCATTTACAGGCTACTAATACCACAAAAACACCATTACATATTGAAACATATTGTATATAAACATGATCATTTACAGGCTACTGATACCACAAAAACACCATTTACGTATTGAGACATAATGTTTATAAATATTTTGCTCTAAAGCACAGATCAGCAATTTAAAATGTTGTTTTTGTACTATAATGTATGTTTAAAAAAAATTATTAATAAAAAGGAAGAAAAAAACAAAACAAATGCACAATAAATGCAGTGTCTAAGTGAAATACAGGATGCCTACAATTACCGTATATACTCGCGTAAAAGTCGATCTCACGGATAAGTCAACCACCTTTTTCAGGCCAAAAATTAAAGAATTTGCTATGACCCGTGGATAAGTCGAGACTAGAAATTGAGGAGCTTACAAAATCAAACAAATATCGTAATTAACTTTATTTATTCAGACATATAATAAGTTTGCCAAATTTGGCCAAAGTTTCTCATTCAAATCCTTCAAAATCCGAATAATCGTCATCAGAATGTCCAAATAATTGGTAGAACTGTTCATCTGTTACGTCATCTGCATAAATATCATTTTCGCTGTCGGTATCTGCCGAATCATCTGATGTAGAGTTGTCTTCATCGTCGTCATCATAGATGGCGTCATCCTCTGTTCCATCCATTGCGTTGCTGATGCCGCACTTAATGTGTTAAACATGGCGTTTCTTCACCAACATTCTTTGGAAAATTGCATTGACCCGTGTATAAGTCGACCCAGTTTTTTGACATATATATTCTGGCATAAATTTTTCGACTTATACGCGAGTATATACGGTATGTACACTATATTATGCAAATTCACACATATTAAATTATACAAAACACAAATTCAAAACTTAAATAAGATGATTACATTTGTGATTATAAAAATAGTTGATTTGCTAAAAGTTAATTTAGTCAGTCTAAAGCAGAGGTTTTTGTTTATCTTGTGGACCCCTCAGACATTCCAAGCTCGGGTGGCGGACCCCATAGCCCAAGGCTCACTGGTCTCTACTTTTCGTACCTCAGGTTGGGCCTGATAATATGTCTTAAGTTTGCGGATGCAATCTACTTAAATTCTGCCAAACGGTAGGCCTAGCCTAAGTTACGGGCAAAACATGTAAAAAAAGAGGTTTGTCAGCAACCGAATGGTATATGTTCTGGATTATACTTGCGCCGTTTTCTTTTTCGTTCGTCTTTGGCTGCTTGATAGTCAGAATCTTCCAGGTTCTAGTCAGTTTTCCTCTTCACAAATGTATCCATGCTACTAGCCTTCGACAGTTTACTTATACAAATATTGATAAACACATGACCAACAACAGTTTAGTCCCATTGACTCAGATCTCACAGAGAAAAAAAATAGAGACAAAGTTTCAGAGTAGAGACGGTTATAGAAGGTAACTATCTGTAAAAATATTTCATATTCTGATGACGAAAACTCATTAAATCGACGACTATAATTGTTTTCCAACATTTTAAAAAGTATTCGTCACATAAGCAAGTCACATAACAACAGAACAACATAATAGGTTCATCGCTAGAATTATGCACCGTTTTAACGAAAAGTCCCTATTATCGTTCTGGCCTACTTTTATATTAAAAATTTACGAAAAATCTACTTCCAACTAAAACAATTTGTGGGTGTCATTTGAAATTTACATGGGCAGTGTATACCAGCAATTTGATATCAAAAACTTTTCTCTAAGATTATTTCTTGGCCAATCTAGGCTTAGATTTAGATCTAGGCTCAGTAAGTAAGAAATATTGCCAAGATGACTCAAAAATTCACTGCACAAGTACATGTAGTATGCAGTCTAGTTCAGACTTCAGACAAAAATATAAGGAAATACCAGCGAAGTTTTCAATTCTACACATTGTTGTCTGTGCATGAAACATTGACATAGCTAGTATTTTTTGTTTAGCTAAAAGCTAACCAAATAACCAAACCAAGCAATACTTAATACAAGAAAAATCACTACTTTCCGTGACTTGCCCACGGACCCCTTTGAAGCTCCCCACGGACCCCCAGGGGTCCGCGGACCACAGGTTGAAAACCTCTGGTCTAAAGAATCAAATTATCAAGGTAAAGGTGGTCAGTCGTTTTGAAAAACAGTGTCAGGGGCATGATACAATTAGCATACAATTAGCTTACAATATTATGTAATTTTATTCAAAGTAATATGAGCAATCCCCTTGAATATATACACAATACAGTTTTTTTTATGATACATTTGAAATACTTTTTGCACATCTCCAGTGGAAGCTGTTTAATTATTTTGAGAATAGCATTTTATATGTAGTACTATTTATTTACCATCTATACATGTTGGCAATTTGAATCCTGGGACACATCCTTGGTCACAGTAGCCTGTCAGTCTGTTGCAATAGTCACCCTTACAGTTAAAATGGCAAAGTTCTGTGCAATGTTCACCCCAGAATCCACTGCTACAAACTGCTGCTGTAAAATTATCCAAAATTTAGTTAAAAACCATTATTTATGAAAATGTATGAACACCCAAAACCTTTAAAAACATAACTTAAAGGGATAAAAATACAAAAGAACAGATGTAGATTTAATGGCACATATATAAATGTATATAAACTTTATCTCTTAAAATTAATCTCATAGTTAACAATGTTTATTTTTATGGAACAAACCATTTGTGTGAATTTTTCATCCGTTTTCAAATGACGAACAAGAGATGTTAATAAAGATAAAAAAAAAACAAAAAACAAAATAAAAACTGCAAACACAGATAAAATAATTGATATAGAACCAAAACTTACTCTCTTTACAATCAGGAAACTTGTATCCACCTACACATCCCAGTTTACATTGACCTGTTACACTGTCACAAGATTTATTCTGACATCTGTCACAAGTCTTTAAACAGTCTTGGCCAAAAGTTCCTTGATCACAACCTGTCTCAAGGGGACATTTTGACAATTTCGCATGGACCAAACAATTTTAATTCCACCAACTATGTCTAATGTCATAAATTATCATCTTGTAGAGTTACAAAGCTAATTACTTTTTCAACAATATTGTTATAATGGGACAAATTACACTCAAAAAATACATAAATACACAATCAATATAACTGCACAATTTTTTAGTTTTATACTTTGGCACACATTTTGGGTAGCCTTTATATTCTTTAAAATCAATAGCAAGATACAGTCTTTTAACAGGAATATGTTAAACAATCCCTTTTAAAAAAAAAAGCTTTTATTTATTTAAAGCTTTAGAGCCAGTTTGTGTCTCTTGTAATTTATGACATAACAAAAAATGCCATCGTAACATTCTGAATGAACTTAGTTTGTCTTTCAACTGGATTCATTTCAAAATTAAAAAAAAAAAGTTAAACTGGGGGCAATACCAGACCTTAATCAACATTAACTGACAAATGGTGAGATAAATAAATGAAACTAATAATCCTATGATTAATTATGGCGCTTAAACTTTTTTTAGTTATAAAAATTTCTATAAATATTTGTATGATCTAGGGTGCAGTCTGCAATTTTTTGGACTCTCTAATTCAACGTGTTAGGTCCAACATCACTGATTACTTGTTTAAAGGTAGATAAGTATTTAGATGCAGTGACTTACATGACTAATTAGGTTGGTGAGTAGGTACAAAATGTGATAAGTCATGACTGTGGATTTAAATCAGTCATACTGGCCACACAATAAACAGTAATGACACAATAACAGACAGACATCTCTCACAATTGTAATGTGGTAAAAAAAAATATGGTTATGTGACATCATAACAGATGAGGAAGTGTACAAAAATAGTGAAAGAATTTTTAGATTAAACAGTCTATCCAAGTTTGAATTAACAAACAAAAAAATTTTAAGGAAAGCTTTGGTTAAAGTACAATTAAAAAAAAATATCCTTAGATAATTCAAATATTTATATAAATTATAATTACTTATAAAGAAACTCTATTTGACACACTTTTGTATATACTTCTTTTTATGGGCATAGTTTTTTTTAATAACAGTGAAAAAAAAACATTAGGGACTTAACAATTTATCCCGAATAAGCTGTAGCCCCATTCCTCCTAGTGTGTTGGGTATAAGAATAAGAAATGTTACAAGTGTTTCTTGGCACCATGACTTCCCAAATAATGCCGGCACCATAAAGCTATTTATGATGATTGGAAAACTTCCATTTTATTACTAAGAAATTGAAATGTTTAATTTAACAGCATAAAGGATTTTAACAATGTTGAATGATAGATTGATGAGACTTTATCTTTAAATAGTTGTTTTCTATTTTTTAATTGATTATTAAATGGATAAATTATCCACAAATAGCCATTTCAAGGATCTTCTTCATTTCCATAATAACAAAAAGCAAAGCTCAGTGAGAGATTGTGTAGTCATCACACTCTTTAAAACATCTGCAGATCTGCTCAATAATATTTTCTTTTAAAATCCACTCCTATTAAGACCCCCAACGTGAAGATGGCATTAAGCTTTCCTTACAAAGATTATTTAAATTCAATTTAAAGAAGTAAAAACATATAATGGTTGCTCACCTTTTTATAAATTTTTAAGAATCTTCTCTTTTGATAGAATTTCACAGACAAAATATAAAGGTGACCAAAATATTTCACCTTTATAAATATTCCTGAAACTCTTGTTGTTTCTTAATTCTCTGAACAGACTGCTTTCCTAAAACCTCTTCACATGAATAGCCAAATAAATCTTTGTGCTTTTCAGAACTTGCAATTCAAATATAAACATGTCACAGCTCTTATACTATTTTATCATAAGATATTGTAAAGATGTCCAGAGGTTACAGTAATTGCTGGTGTTAGAAACCTAGGTCATAACTAAACTATTTTACTATTAATCTTTGATCCCTGTATTTTATTTAGAAAAATCTGTAATAGGAAGTATGATATAAAGGAATGAACATAGATTTATAATTTGCAATGAAAAAAAAACAGAGAATCAAAAACAAATGTATTAGCTTTGTTTCATTGTGGAGTTATGTTTGTGATGTTTTATCACAAATCCAAGTCACGTAACATCAAATACAATCCAATAGCATTACCAATAACTTAACTGTAATCTACTTGTGACCACCCTCCACTCTATCTAAAATCTGCTGTCTTCAGTCTCACTCTATGTCGACTAGAGAGGACTTCTCCATACTCCTACCCCCACTCTCTAAAACTGCTGAACCTTTCTTCTATACCCACTCTGAACTCCCTATTTCTTAAATCTGTCCCATAAGGCTTAGGGCACCAACTTGCTTGATTGGCTGGTTAAAATACCCATTATAAGATCAGCAATCTTTGCCACCTTCAATTAAGTTCAGTGATTTATCTTTTTGTCAAGGAAAGTTAGTTGACATGTACTTTCCCTCCCTATTCTTGGACCAGAGGCGTACCTAAGGATTTGGGGGCCCGGGGGGCTCTTCGTCTTTGGGGGCCCTGCATGTTGACATTCGACATCATGACATGAAATAATGCAGAGGTTTTCAACCTTTTTTATGCTGCGGACCCCCCAGACATTTCAAGCTTGGGTGGCGGACCCCCATAGCCCAAGGCACCCTGGCCTCAACTTTTCATACCTGAGGTTGGGCCAGGATATGTCTTAAATTCTGCTATATGGTAGGCCTAGCTTAAGTTACGGGCAAAACATTAAACAAAGAGGTTGATCAGCATCGGTCCCCACCAATGTTCCCTCTAAGCTGAGCGCGTGAGCGATTGCTCACACGTATTCAGAGCGTCGCTCATACTACACGTACGATCGCTCACTCCGACGGACGACATCGCTTCAATCGCTCACAAATTTTGGCCTCAAACAAAAATGTCGCTCAGAGACAAAACTTCTTGCTCACTTCATACCACACCTTAGAGGGGACATTGGTCCCCACTGCGGTGAAGCCGAATTGTATATATTCTGGATTATACTTGCGCCCAGTGCCGGCTTTAGGTATAGGCGATATAGGCAGCTGCCTAGAGCGGCATTATTTCAAAGAGCGGCAAATTCCAGCAAAATAAAATCAAATCAAAAATATAAAAATTAAAAATAAAATAAATAGATTTGAGAAAGTGTAAAATTAAATAAGAGCACAAAATTGCTTAGAGTGGCGACAACAAATAAGTCACGTGGATTAACGCTCTATCTTAAATTTATTATATTATGTCAATATTATGACATCAATATTTTCAAAATTATTTTCTTATTTTGCATTTAACAAAATTAGATTCAGATATAATGGAGGATCCTGCTAAATGGCCAGATATAAGTGACAATATTCATTGTTTTCTTATTCAGCATGATCCAAAGCAGATCAAATTTGAGTCTGGTTATCCAAAAGATGAAAGTGTGACTGGAAAAATATGTCATGTATATTGCAGCATCATGAAAAATCTGCAGATCATTTAACCAGTTATCATAATTGGAAAGAACTAAAAATGAGGATAACAAATAATAAAACTATTGGATAAAAGAGATGTTTTCAAAGATTGCATGGACCTTCAATTAGCTTTAACATCTGAAAACGAAGATTCAGCAGACATGAATGCAACAGAACTGTGAGATGAATTATTTGATTTATCAGGGAGAATTACAGACAAATCAAGCCCTAGAGTTATATTAGACTATTTATGTGGAATGGACGTGGTTGCTCTTTTTCCGAATGTGTACGTGGCATTGCGAATTTTGCTTACACTCCCGATAACAGTGGCGAGTGCAGAGAGAAGCTTTTCGAAGCTCAAACTCATAAAAACATATCTTCGTTCTACCATCTCTCAGGGTCGTTTGGTTGGTTTATCTAGAATATCTATAGAGAAAACGATTGCAGAAGATTTGAATCTTACGGAAGTAATTGAAGAGTCTGCCTCTGCAAAAGCCAGAAAAGCATATTTTTCTTGAATCAATCAATCTTTTTAATGCTTAATAAACATGACATTTCATTTTGTTTTATTTTTCATCACTTTTTTAACTTAGCAAAAAAAAAAACTTCCTAAAATACACTACGTATACTTAAAACTCTTCTCTAAGTTTAAATTAAAAAAAAAATTGTTATGAAGAATGAAGACCAGTAATAAAACTATAAATACATCATATTTTTATTTTCATAATTTGGATTTACTTCAAAATAAATAGCATTTATAGAGTTTTCTTAGAAAAATGAAACTAAAAAGGGTGGCATTTCTGTCCTTGCCTATATCACAAAAATGTCTAAGGCCGGCACTGCTTGCGCCGTTTTCTTTTTTATTCGTCTTTGGCTGCTTGATCATCAGAATCTTCCAGGTTCTAGTCAGTTTTCCTCTTCACAAATGTATCCATGCTACTAGCCTTGGACAGTTTACTTTTACAAATATTGATAAACACATGACCAAAAACAGTTTAGTTCCGTTGACTCAGATCTCATAGGGAAAAAACAATTAGAGACAAAGTTTCAGAGTAGAGAGTGTTAAAGGAGGTAACTATCTGTAAAAATATTTCACATTCTGATGACGAAAACTCACCGTTTAAAATTAAATCGACTACTATAATAAAACAAATACAAATCTTATGAAATATTTTGATTTTTTACCAACATTTTAAAAAGTAGTTGTCACATAAGCAAGTGGCATAACAACAGAACAGCATGATTGTTCATCACTAGAATTTCGCACCGTTTCAGCGATGTGTTAGCGAAAAGTCCCTATTATCGTTCTGACCTACTTTCATATTAAAAATTTACAAAAAAATCTACTTCCAACCAAAACAATCTGTGGGTGTCATTTTAAATTAACACGCGAAGTGTATACCAGCAATTTGATATCAAAAACTTTTGTCTAAGATAATTTCTAGGCCAATCTAGGCTTAGATTTAGATCTAGGCTCAGTAAGTAAGAAATATTGCCAAGATGACATGACTCAAAAACTCACTGCACAAGTAAGTATATGTAGTATGCAGTCAAGTTCAGACTTAAGCCGAAAATATAAGGAAATACCAGCGAAGTTTTCAATTCTACACATTGTGCCTGAAACATTGACATAGCTAGCATTTTTTGTTTAGCTAAAGCTAACCAATCAACCAAACCAAGCAATACTTTATACAAGAAAAATCACTAGTTTCCTTGACTTGCCCACGGACCCCTTTGAAGCTCCCCATGGACCCCCAGGGGTCCGCGGACCACAGGTTGAAAACCTCTGAAATAATGTACTTAATATTTAATGTAAAAAAATATTTTCGGACACTCCTTTGGTGGCCCCCTCAAGCTGGGGCCCGGTAGGGACTTTCAAATATGAACCCTCCTTCCCCCTCCCCTAGTTACGCCACTGTCTTGGACAAATGTTAATGTATCTATATTAGGGTGCATCACCACAATAGAGGAAAAAATTGATTGTTCGATTTTGAGCTGTCTATGTTTCTAATTTGTTCTGATATCATTAATAATAACTTGTGTAAAATATTTTTCAAATCAGAATTGACGTTTATTCTAGCCTGTATAAAAATTACATAAAAGTATTACCCTACAGTGCCCCATGATTCATATATGATTCAACCATATTCTTTCATTATTATAATCTTATTATTAACTTTGGCCTAAAAAGGTGAATGTATTTATTCACGTTAACTTAGAGGGATGTAAAATTACTGGAAAAGCATGCGCAATCAACTTTCGCTTTTTTATTTCTGATCTGATGTTAATAATAGTACAAATATAAACAAAAAAAATTGGGCACTGTAGGGGTTAAATTGTTTATTACTGTTGCATTTAATTCAGTTTCTCTTTGTTGCACATTTGTAAGGTTTACGCACATTTGAGATGTTTTTGTGGTCCATTTCTACCACCTGAAGAATGTTTTGAAAATGTTTATCCGTTTGCGCTGCTTCAACAAAGTCGGATGCCAGTTTAACTCCTCTCTCGGCACAATCGTTAACAATGTTAATAGCAGCAACGTTTTCTGCACTGGCAATGTAAGAAGCTGTTTGGAAACAATCAGCAACAGGCAGTTAGAGGAATCCTGTGTCCACATAAAACAATGGCTATAAAACAATTTAAATAGCGCTTCACTTTTTGTATGTAAGTCTGTAGGACTTTACAAGTAAGGATGGTTTGATCTAGTTTTCACTTAATTATGCAAACTTTGTTGATGTTCGGGGGACCTCTAAACATTGTCAAATATTTTTTTATTTATTTACACAATGCTTTTTTTGATCAATGGAACAAATTTAAAAAGCAGACAGATCAAATATTAGACTATTTTTGGTGATGCACCCTAATCTATATGTAAATTCCCAAACTTCCCTAACCTGGGTCACTATTAATTGTAACCTTATTTTCTATCCCCAAAGATTTAACCATGAATTCTTAATTTAACTAATATATGATCCTGTGTTTCTAAATTCATCTTCTGACCTTATTTAGTAAACAAAGCCAAAACCCTGAACTTATTTAAATGAATAAATATATATGTATGGACATCTTCTGGACCTACATTGTAAAAATTAATTTGATCTTCCCATGATGTTAACTAAATTATAGCCATCCACTGGACAACTATTCTGACAATGTTACACTAGTAAAGTGGCGAAAATTTCATTTGTTAAGCACAAAGGTAGTATAGTACAATGGCCATCATACTGCCCACTTACCTTCAGTACAACCAGGTAACTTGTATCCTTTCTCACACCCAGAGGAACACTGACCTGTCTCTGTGTCACAAGCATGGTTTTTACACTTTATGTTACATGGCTGAAAGCAGTTGTCCCCCCAAGTGCCCCTATCACATTCTAAAAGATAGCAGGAAGAAATACAATTAGAAAATTCATAATAAAATATTCTTAATAAGAGTTAAAATAGTTCTATTTTTGTTATTAATTTAGTGGATATTTTTATTAATTTTTTTTTAAAGACTAGTATGGATTTTATTTCTATACAACTTAGATACAATTTTGCGTTTTTTTTTTTTGCTTTTTTTTTTTTGTTTAACCTTTTTCTATATTCAATAATGTTGTTTAATAAATTATTTCTTCACAGACAATGCAACTTCTCATAGTTTACTTAATCATTGGAGGTTCCAGGTATTTTTTTTTTTAAACGTGTCATAAAAAACAAAAAAAAAAAGATTTGGGCATTTTAAAGTATGAAATCACCCATGAATTGTTTAGTTCTCGGCTAAAATGGGTGTTAAAGCCCAAAAAACCAGTTGTTGAATGCTTTGAGATTAATTAAAAAACAGTTTTTTGCTGCCAGTTTTTAAAAACCAACTATCCTTAATTATGACATTATGCCTTCTTTAGCGGGCTTTTTGACTGATATTTTATAAATAACCATAATCCTGGTTACATAAGAGTACTTAATTAAATTAATTATAGCATGACATATTGAAAAGTCTGGCCAATTCTACCTTGAGTGCAGTTTGGAGGTTTGAATCCTCTTTTACAGCTTTGATAACATAAACCTGTTTGACTGTCACATAATTTATTCTTACAGTTCATGTTACATGGAACTGAACAGTTGGTTCCCCACCAACCAACATCACACACTGTTGACAAACAGAAATATTAGACAAAATATTTATTACTGGCTGTATCCTGCAGAGCCTTTGCATAGTTCAGCTTTGATACATATTTTCAAAATAATTTTTTTTTAAAGTTATGAACGAAATTAAAAATCTAATTAGTTGTTGTTACTTTTCAAAAATAAATTATAAAAAAAAAATATTAAAAAAATCATTACCGCGCATAGAATCGAGCCTAGGCAGCCAGCAAAAAAAAAAAATGCATGTCCCTTAGCCTTTAACCCACCAAATCACACAACTAATTAGAATTTCATTACATTATATAAAAATTGCTCGATTATTTTATATAAATTATTTTAGACTTTTACTTGACATATAAATCTTAAAAATATATTTTGTAATTTAAAAATTAATCAATGCACTATTTATTTAAAAAAAATGAAATATTGTGATAGCTGAGAACTGAAATAGTATAGAAATTTTGCAGAATTTCTTTCTTTATATTAGATCAACTTATAAAAAGAACTTTATTTACGAAATTAGTTACAATGAATGTGCTTGCTATTCTAATCGGTGGAGAATTTTCGATTATTACTATTGGTTACATTTGACGACTTTAAAATGCTATCTGTTGTAATAAAAACAACAATAATTTGAATGATATTATGTTATTATTACCTTTTAATATTTGGGATTTTTACATTTCATAATAAAAAAACACAGAAACTATTTTCACTGTAGATGGAGCCATGGTTAATATTTTTTAACTGGAATACCGTTGTATTAATTCTTTAATTTTGATTTAACGCAGAACCCAAACCGCTATTATTTATATAGATTCATTTTCAACTTTGAAATAAATTTATTCATGTAAAATAATAGATAATAGACAAATAATGAAAGAAAGTTATTGAAAGTTGTACTCACCTTCATTACAGTAAGGAGACTTGTATCCATTCACACATCCTAGAATACATTGACCTGTGACACTGTCACATGACTTATCTATACATCTGTCACAAGTGTTTGTACAGTTTAAACCAAATCTACCATGGTCACAAGCTGTTGAAAGTTATAGCAGGCTGCATTGTCCATACAGTAGAAACACTAGAATAAGCTAGAGAGTAAAGTACTCTAAACAGCTTGTTGTGTATCAATGATCAATCACAATTTTTTTAGGAATGACATAAAAATACTATACAAAATAATTTTATTAACATGTATGGGAGTCAATATGTACAAAGCATTATGTAGGTAATACTGGGATTTAAAAGTTCTTAGAAAATGTTGTGTTTTGTGAGACTATGTTGAAGATATGAGCCAGTACAAAATGGGATGGAGGGTGTATTCGGAAAATTTTTTGACTATTTCTTCTTCACAAATAAATCTTGTCATCAAAAGACATTCATTGAAAACCTTCCCTTACAATAAATCTAGATAGTTTTTATATTCACAGAATTTTAATTCTATCTTTAAAGGTTTCAAGCAAACTTTCTATAGAACATAAACAAATTATCTCTAAAAATATTTCTTTTTAGTCCTTTTATGATAAATATTTTGATAGCTGATATAGGTTTTAAGTTAAAATTAGTTGAAATTTTTAAATAAATCAATTTATGCAAATCAATGTGTAAAATCGATTTAAATCAATAACTTATTAAGAGATTCTTAAGAGACACATGACAGTGGCATTAACATAAATTGTATTAATTTATTATTGCATCAATTGTTGACATCATTTTTGTTATATAAATACATACTTTTAGAAAGAGACTGTGAGTGCTACTCCCTATTTTGTAATTGTCAAAAAACTAACCATCTTTACATGGAGGTTTGAAACCAACTGCACATCCAAGATCACATTCACCTGTTTTACTGTTGCAGGAGCTGTTCATACACTTATGACTGCATGGATATGAACAATTTTCTCCCCACAAGCCAGAGTTACATTCTGAAAGTTAAAAACATATGTAAGCTCCTGTTAACAACAGTGGGAATTTTAAATAATGTCTTTCAATAACAACTATTTGAGAATTTTCTTTCTTTTCTTCTCCTACCGATAATTTTTTTGAGTAAGCATTTCTTAAAGAAAGAGAACATTCGAAAACTGATTAATTAGAGGAGTATGAAATTTTAACAAAATCATTTAGTAAACAATGACATAGTTTTCCGATTACACCATTTATGTTATTAATAGATACACGTCCAGGGGACATCACTACATCAGTGTATTTTCTGAAGATTTACCTTTGGAACAGTCAAGGCCAGTGTATCCGCTATAGCATCCTAGATCACAGTGACCTGTCACAATATCACATGATCCGTTCTTACAGTTAACATCACAGGTCTGTGAGCAATGTTTACCCCACATTCCTTTCTCACATTCTAAGAAAATTTATTAATAAATTTAATTATGTTAAATCAAAGCTGAAATGTCCAGTTATAAAATATTATGTACCATTGAACAGTAATATGCAAGAATGATAGCTTTTGTAAATGTTTTAAAATGTAATAATTAATTTATTATCTCATTTTCAATTTCATGTCTTCTTGAGGCTTCTATAAGTATAAGAGGATGTGGAATAGCAGATTTGGTGGTGTACTGAAGAGAACATTTAGGATATAATTCTCAACGATATACATACTTTCCTAACTCTTTGATGAGTAACTATTTTTGGGGATAGTACCAGATGGTTGTTTATAATGCAACTTCTTTATCATCTAAAATAGATAAATTCAGCTTAAGCTGGTATAGATATGCTGGTACTTATAAAGTGCTTTTATAAATTTTACATCAAATACAATAATTCTGCATATACTCCAATTAAAGACCAGGTGTCAAAAATATTTTTCTCAAGGGGCTATTTGCAATAAAAGGAGATAAAGAAAATAGTCAATGGAATTTTTTATGCTTAGTAATAGCTAAATATAAGTACGGTAAGAATGCTAGAAAATTCTGCTACATACAGAGTGTACTTTTGAATCTTAACTTTTGATGTACAAAAAAGGTCAGAATAATACTTCCCTAAATATGTTTGACATCTGTAAACATACCGTCTTTTATGAGAACTACAATGTGCCCTTTGTTCTGTTTACAGTACAGGACCGTTAGAGTATCACTTTGAATAGAATTTCATTTATTTCAATTACAGCCTGACACTGCTAAATGATATTCAAGCAACATTTTTGTTGTTCAAGATACATAGCTCAATAAATAGACAAAATATCAAGGTGACCAACATATTTCACCTAAATAAATATTCCAGAAACAATGTCCTGTCATGTTGAACACATCCTCCATATATTTCCTGATACATTTTATTAATTTTTCTAGAAAATAGCTTAGAAAATCTCAGTTCTTTAAGCTCTACCAGCAGAGATGGGCAATAAAGTAGTTCTTTTAACATTCCTTCACACTCACACATTAAACAAAAGAAAACACAATGATTAAATGTCCACAAAATGAATTTAGTAAAATGATGATTGATTGCATTTAGGTGTATTGATTTGCAGCCTTGTCTTCAATTCTCTGCAACTGCCATAGGAACTTCTTAAAGTTTCTGTACAGACTGCTCTCCTAAAACCTTTGCACATAAATTGCTGATTATTCTTTTCAGATCTTGCAAATTCAAATATAAACATGTCACATCTTGGAGATTCTCATTAATGTATTTAATCATTAGATTTCATAAAGATGTCTCATTACATGACGCAATGTAGAGACAACAGGTGAATTCTCTGGGCAGCCTGGCATGCCTTGGAATAAAAGAGCACACTTCCTTGAGAAGACAGGTTCCAGACATTCTATTTAGCTCATTTTAATATGCTTGTACCAAGATCAAAGCATTTGAAATAGAGCAGTGGATTTTGAGCTGAGATAAGGGTCGGACAGGGAGCAACATTGGTGAAATTTGGACAGTCCCCTCTATAATGACCATTGATAAAAAGACTGGTGAGAATAGCAAGCCCATATAGCCCAGTTCTAAACTAGGCACCATTTGAATGGTTCCCAATTATGACTCCTGGAGCTGACATTTCATGGAGGTTAAGGAAAGGGTATAACATAATAAGTCTTAGCTCAAAAACAGAGTAACTATGATCTTCCCATGATGTTAGCCCAAATTACTGGACAATTTGAGTTGTCAAGCACAGAGGTACTATAATACACTGACCATCATATTGTCCCCTTACCTTCAGTACAATCAGGTAACTTGTATCCTTTCTCACACCCAAAGGTACACAGACCTGTCTTTGTGTCACAAGCATGGTTTTTACACTTTATGTTACATGGCTGAAAGCAGTTGTCACCCCAAGTGCCTCTATCACATCCTAAAAGAATATATAAAAAAAAAAGAATTAGAACTTTCATAATAAAATATTTTTAACAAGAAGTAAGATTGTTCAATTTTTTTTAAAATTAATTTATTAGAATTTTTTTTAATTATATATTTTTTTATATATACAAAGACAAGCAGTATACATTCTATTTCTATACAACTTAGGTAATTATTTTTTTAACCTTTTGCTATATATCAATGATATTGCACAATGAATTATTTTTCCACAGACAATGCATCTTCTTGTAGCTTACGTGATAAAATGGTCCAATCAGATATTTAATTTAAAAGCATGTCTTAAAAACACAAAATAAGTAAAAAAAAAAAAAAAAAAAAAAAAAGTAAAATTTCCTAAAACCCTTAAAGGATCATCTGGTCAGATGAAGTGTAGAACAACAATAGCCACAACAAGATGTCTTATCTTGTTTTAATTTTTGTTGAAAAAGTCAAATTCACGCTTATTTTTAATAGATTTTTAATTTTCATAAACAATATTTTGGATACTTAAATTGCAATTAAAAACAAAAAACCTCACAAAGTGCATTATGATTTTAATCCTATTAGGCTAAGTATTGTAATAATTGTATACATCCTGAAAAGGCCATTTAAAACAAAATTATACTGCTCAAATTAAAACCATTAAATAAGAAATATTCAGTTATTTGCTGTGAATATAAATATCTAGAATTTTTAGAGCATTTTTTTTCAAAAATGCTCTAAAAACTCTATTGTCCCCGTTTTGTCTGTCTGTCTGTCTGTCCGTCATCACCCTAGATCTCAACAACCATAAGTCCTAGACCCAATATGTATATATCATTTTGTAGGTCTTGGCCTGCCATGTGTGCAGCAAAAGTTCATTTCGCGATCTAACCTCTCAGGGCCGTAAAAGGGGGCTTATAAAGTACCGTTTTTTACTATATAAGCTATATTAACAAATAAGCGCCCTAGATCTCAGCAACCATAAGTCCTAGACCCATGATGTATATATCATTTTGTAGGTCTTGGCCTGCCAAGTGTACATCAACAATTCATTTCGCGCTCTGACCTCTGAGGGCCGTAAAAGGGGGCTTATAAAGTACCGTTTTTTACTATATAAGCTATATTAATAAAGGAGCACCCTATATCTCAGCAACCATAAGTCCTAGACCCATGATGTATATATCATTTTGTAGGTCTTGGCCTGCCATATGTACATCAAAAGTTCATTTCGCAATAGGACCTCTGAGGGCTGGGCTTCAGGGCTCCTAAGGGGCTTATATATTATATATATGGCCCCATTCTACACCTTGTACGTTCAACAACCCATTCATTTGGTGCGAAATACTGCAGCACGTAGTTTCACCAAGATTTATTAAGAAACTCATCAAATGAAATAGTAAGCTTGTGTTCTGAGTTTAATTGAAAGTATCAGAGCTATGCAACAATTGACGGAGTTTTCGGACGATTAAATGACTACAATTTCGAATGTTTTCAATTATGAGTCCTATTTCAGTAACCACAAACCACTTGTAGTTAGATTTAAGAGAAAATAATTTTTTTTCAAATATAAAGAAACGTCTTTATAATATTTTTTTTTTACAGATATATGCATTACACAATTGAATGTATAAACATTTCCAAAATTTACAAATATTTACTGAAAGCTAACAAACGTACTGAATCATAACACGAAAATGCGCTAACACGTCCTGTGTCCAGAATGGAACAGGCTTAATTGCTTGTTTCTCAAGCAATGTTTTTCTTTTCTCATCCAATCTTAGTTCTTAGAATTAGTTCATCTGAGGTCAACCCTTTTGCTTATGCTTATATTTTTCTTAAGTTTTAATTATTTACAACTACACAAACCATTAGCTATGCCACCTGGTGACAAATTGTTCCAACTTAAGGCTGTCCTAAAGCATAATGTTGACTTTTTTTTTAACCCAAAATTGAAAGAAAAGTGCTATGAAACAACAAACCCCACTTCCTGTGTTTCTGCTCATTCATGTGGTCAGAAAGCCTAGGCCCTATGCATTCATTAGTTATGTTATAAAATCCTTTAATAAATATGTGTTAGATTCATAGGGAAAAAAACAGTACATCTTACAGCTATTTTAGATAAAAACTCACCACGCTTGAAAAGAGATGGGAATTTAAAAGCATTGGTGTTTAAAGACACCATGTTTATTTACATGATGTTGTTCATAATGTGAGAAAGTTTTGATAATGCAATTTTTTAATTCACTTAGAGAAATGATTCTGAGGTAGGAATAGTGCAAGTAATTAATTATTTTTTGCTTTCTTCAGTACTTTTAATCTATTCTGACATATATTTTATCTTCTTTAGCATGAAATATCAAAGTCAGGGCGATTCTACCTTGAGTGCAGTTTGGAGGTTTGAACCCTCTTTCACAGCTTTGATAACATAAACCTGTTTGACTGTCACATAATTTATTCTTACAGTTGATGTTACATGGAACTGAACAGTTGGTTCCCCACAAACCAGCATCACAAACTGGTGACAATCAGAAATATTAGACAAAATATTTATAATTCATTTTCAACTTTGAAAAAAAATTCATGTAAAATAATAGATAACAGACAAATAATGAAAGAAAGATGAGACACTATTGTACTCACCTTCATTACAGTAAGGAGACTTGTATCCATTCACACATCCTAGAATACATTGACCTGTGACACTGTCACATGACCTATCTATACATCTGTCACAAGTGTTTGTACAGTTAAATCCAAATCTTCCTTGATCACAAGCTGTTGAAAGTTATATAGCAGGCTGCATTGTCCATACAGTATAAATCACTAATAATGATAAATCACAATTTTAGAGGAATGACATAAAAATTCTATTAGAAATAAACTTATAAACGTGTATGACAGTCTAAATGTACATAGGTAACTCTTGTGTTTTGTGAGACTGTGTTGAAGCTATGAGCCATTACAAAATGGGATGAAGGATGTATTCTGAAAACATTTTACACACAGTTTACTTAATTTAGAAAATCGAGGTGAAAATTTTAGGTATAAATATTTTCTTATCACATCTTAAATGCTGCCCTCTCAAAACGACTTTGTTAATTTAGTCCTTTTCCTCATACAAAGCTGAAGTAAATCAATTTTTGTAGATAAGCAATGTCATAGCTCCCATTGAACAAATTTTGATTTTTTTTTAGGGTCAAGATGATGTCTTCAGATATATTTGATTTTTAGATGTAGATTTAACTCACAAGACATCTATTTTGATAATTTCTTAAAAATCTTGTCATCAACAAAACCTTCACTTAAAATAAATCTAGCCAGTTCTTATAATGACAGATTTTGAATTCTATTTTTCAAAGGTTTCCATGAAACTTTCTATAAAAAATAACAAATCATCTCTTAAAATATTATTTTATTTTATTTTTTTATGATAAAAAGGTTGAAATTCATCCCAATATTTTAATATATCAATTTATGTGAATCCTTATGGAAAATCCATTAAAATCAATATCTTATTAAGATGCTTAAGAGACACAAGAATAAAGAAATGCATACCATATTTGTCACCATTTTTGTTATATAAATACATACTTTTAGAAAGAGATTGTGAGGTGTGAGTGCTACTCCCTATTTTGTAATTATGCTATATTTTACTAAATATATTTGTCAAAAAACTAACCTTCTTTACATGGAAGTTTGAAACCAACTGCACATCCAAGATCACATTCACCTGTTTTACTGTTGCAGGAGTTGTTCATACACTTATGACTGCATGGATATGTACAATTTTCTCCCCAAAAGCCAGAGTTACATGCTGAGAAAAGTTATAAACCAATGTAAGCTCCACTGAACAACACAATGGGATTTTTAAATAATGTCTTTCAATCACAACTATTTGAGAATGTTCTCTTCATTCTTTTCTCCCCATATTTTTTTGTGTGAATTAGCATTTCTTAAAGGGAACATTTGAAATTATATTTAATAGCGTAGTATGAAATTTTAACAAAATCACTTAGTAAACAATGATATAGTTCACTGATTACACCATTTATGTTATTGATAGATACACATCCAGGGGACATCACTACACTAGTGTTTATTTCTGCAGATTTACCTTTGGAACAGTCAAGGCCGGTGTATCCATTATAGCATCCTAGATCACAATAACCTGTCACAGCATCGCATGATCCGTTCTTACAGTTAACATTGCAGGTAAGTGAGCAATGTTTACCCCACATCCCTTTCTTACATTCTAAGAAAATGAATACAAAATTTCATTAAGTTAAAATAAAGCTCAAAAGTCAAGTGATAAAAAATATTATGAACCATTCAAAGTAATATGTAAGAATAGCAGGTTTAATTTTACTTCTATTATGTTTAAAGTGGGACGGGTGGCAGAGTGGTGTAGATACTCGACTGTCGACCTGATAGTCCTGGGTTCGATCCTCGGTGAGAACCATGTGGAATTTTTCCAGGTGAAATGTGTTTCAAAGTCGTCCCACAAGTCCACCCAGCTTTAAATGGGTACCTGACTTTAAGTTGGGGAAGTAAAGGCGGCTGGGCGTTGTGCTAACCACACAACCCCTTCATATGCCGAGGTTATAGAAACAGATGAATTCTACACTTCATCTGCCCCGATAGCCCGTTAGGGTTAAGGGAACTTTACTATTATGTTTAAAAAGATATTTCTGTCATTTTCAGTTTCATGTCTTGAGGATTATACAAGTAAAAGTGGATGTGGAATAGCAGATATGGTGGTGTGCTGAAAAGAAAATTTAGGTATATTTCTTGTAGAAGATGGCTGAACATTATCATAATGTTTATAATGTACCTTTTTTATTGTCTAAAAAAGATAAATTCAGCTTAAGCTGGTATAAATACGCCGTGATAATGCTTTTATAAATTTGACATCAAATACAACAATGTTGTATATACTCAAACAAAAGACATCCATAAGCCTGGTGTCATAAATATTTTTCTCCAGAGGCTAATTGCTATAAAGACAGCTAAAAGACATTGTCAAGTCAATTTGTTATATTTCATAATAGCTATCTATAGGTACAGAAAGAAGGCTTGAAAATTCTGCTACATACAGAAGTGAATTTATACAAGTCTGTACTTAAAAAAATTAACTTTTGTTGTACAAAAAAAAGGACAGAACAATACAATATGTTTGACATCTGTGGACTAACCTTCAGTACAGTGGGGTCCTGTGTATCCACTGTCACATCCTAGATCACAATGACCTTTCACACTTTCACATGATCCCTTCATACAGTTTGCATTACATGGGAGTGAGCAGTTTTTGCCCCACATTCCTTGATCACATTCTAATTAAATGAAAAAAAAAAGACATTAATACATCAGTTTAAATTATATTGCAAGTAAAATTTTCAGTTCATAAGAGATCGTATACTTCAGTGAAGGAAATATATAAATGGCTGTTTTTATCCATTAACAGTTTTTAGGCGTCTAATAATTGGAAGTTGTATGACTATCAGCCAAGATATGTACAACAATGAATGTCTAGCTTTAAACAAGAGTGGTAGGGTTATGACTAAATAAATGGTTTCAAAATTTTAATTTTCCTGATGTTGCATTAGATGAACTTTTACCCATAGATAACATTTTTTATGTTCATTTTATCGGTTCATGAAAAAACTTCCCGCGCCTAACCTCATCTCAAATTTCTTAAGAGTGGAAGGGTTGTCAAATAAACTAAAAGTTTAATGAGAATTCGACTTGTGTAAGAGTCCAAAATTGTTTAGATACATTTCTTTTCTATTGAACAATCTGATTGAAACGAAGCTATTCATATTTAAAACAATTTGTAGATTGTGCCGTCCATTACAGTCATCTTGTTTTAAGCCTTGTGACAAGCAGAAACTTGAAAATCAAGCACTAAACGCCTTCTTTGTTTACCCCAACTTACACAGGATATGTGTGAAATTCTATGTTAAAGATTTTTGAGACTTTTTGATGAATTGAAATGAAGACGTGACCGACTCAGAAAAATAACTGAGGAATCGTTAAAGCTTTGGGAGAAACTGAATTTACCAGTTCTTTCCAAACAGCAAGTATCGGCAAAGGTTGAAAAACTTATCACCTCTTTTGAAAATCACAGAAAGCGACCAAATGTATAATTTATAGAAAATCTTCTTAATTTGTTTGATATAACAAAAACAAATGGAAATTGGCTTTGTAGTGAAAATAAAGAATTGTATAAAAGACAAATTGAATCATGAGGCTGGGTTGGATATACACATGTCCTTCAAAAAGGGACAAACACATTTCAGAACCTTTGACAAGCCAGATATTAATCTACGAATACAGTGATAGTGAGGAAGGAAACAATAGTGGCGAGTGTGACCCTGAAGAAGTTCCTGATGATTTTTCTGTAAAAAAGTGTAACATGCTACTCAACTAAGTCTGGCTGCTAAATTGGTGACTAAACACTTTTGTCAACCAGAAAAGCGTCACAGGTGCTTCAAAGTCTGGCTGAAGATTGGGTTAGTGTTCCAAGTGGCAACGAACAATTAAAGATGCAGAATTAGTTAAAAACCACCTGATGGAACTGATCTTTGAAGAGAAATTTTGTTTGCATTTTGATGGTCGAAAAAATTGTCAATAAGAATAACAAGTAGTTTACTTGAAAAATGACAAATGAACATTGCAGCTTGGCATTTAAATTTGTGACAGTGGAACCTCTGCAGACATCTATAAACATTTACAGGAACTGCTTGATGAGTACAGTGCATGGAGCAGTATTTAGATGATCATCTCTGACACAACAGCAGTCAATACTGGCAGGAAAAATGGTATTGTAGCCAGAGTTCAGAGGACATTTCGAGAGAAGGGATTTAAAGAACCACAATACATAAGCTGCCAACACCACATTCTTGATCTTGTTCTTCGACTTGTGATGGACTTTTTTTTTCCTATTAGATCACGGTCACTTGACATTAATGACAAGTTTATTGATGACAATTTACAAAACGCATGCATAGGCACAGAAGTAATACCAAAAGTGTGAGAATCTTGACTGGAGAGATGATTTTAAATATTTTTTCGAGTTTTGTGAAGCCTACAAGTTTTACAAAACATAAAAAAATGGCCTCATATGAAGTGGCACAAGTTGCCATCACTTCACAGTGACAGGTGGAGCTCGCGAGGAATATTTGCACTCATTGCATTTTTTCTTCTTCCTAATTGGAAATAACAGTTAGAAGTAACTTGCGATTTTATTGCAACTACATTGTAGCGGATATGGTATACTCAGAGATAAATTATGAAAATCTGCTGTGACCAATAACCAAGTTTCACTGTCCCAATGTTGTAAAATGTTTCTGTAATCACATAAATAAAAATCACCATCAGTGCTTGATGTGCCTCGTTCCAATATAGTTGCTAAGAGAGCTGTAAAGTTAAAGCAAATGTGTAAACACAAACACACAAAATCTGAAGCACTATTAAAAACACTGAATAAGCTCATTTATATGTATTACTTATGTGTATTATATGCAAAAATTACATGTTATAATTAAAATTGTTTGAACCTCTAAATGTTTCAATGTTATAAAAGGAAATTCACTTAGGCGTGAGAGGTTTTTTTCATGTTTTGGCAAAGCCAAAGTCATTTTTGTGATTTTTAGGTAAAAGTTCACCCCAGGCTAATAAATTTGAAATTTGTCATAACCCTAATGAGCGGTTTAGACTTAGTCATAAATTTTACAAGAGGGTATTAAAAATACTAATGACTAAATGAGACTCTAACATTGGCTATAGATACTTAAGATGTCTAGTTATAAACTAATGCGAGTACAATTTTGACATCTCCATTACAGCTAACTTCTAAAAAGCAATGGCTATTCATAAATTAACCTTTCTTATTCAACTATTCACAGTAACAATTAAACTATATATAAAAAATTACTTACAGTACAATAAAGGAGCTTAAAATTCAATACATCCAGAAATTAATAG